>ML779215.1:1894256-1943428 GCA_009831015.1 Picea engelmannii
AGGCCCATGACCACTCCCATGATTACCAACTGGAAGAAGCTTCATGCTTCTGAGTCACAGTTGGTGGATTCCACTTTGTATCATCAGTTGATCGGGTCATTGATGTATTTGGTCAATACCAGGCTAGATATTTGTTTTGTTGTCAACACTCTCAGTCAATTCATGGTGGAGCCAAGGAGAGTGCACTGGGTGGCAGAAAAACATGTGCTCAGGTATCTTTGTGGTATGGTAGATTATGGTCTGGACTATCATAGAGGAGATGGAGTTCGTCTGGTTGGCTATATAGACTCAGATTGGGCAGGATGTGTCAGTGACAGGAAAACCACTTCAGGGTGTTTCTTTGGATTGGGATCAGCAGTTGTGTCTTGGTTCAGTCGGAAGCAGAAGTCAGTGGCTTTGAGTTTGGCAGAGGCCGAGTATATGGCAGCTAGTCAGGCTAGTTGTGAGGCCCTTTGGCTTCACAAGATGTTGATTGGATTGTTCGGTGTGCAGTTGAGGCCTACCCTGATTTACTGTGATAATCAGAGTTGCATTGAACTCTCGGAAAATCTAGTTTTTCATGACCGGTCTAAGCATATCGAGATTCGATATCACTTCATCCGTGATTATGTTCAGAGCGGAGATGTGGAGCTACAATACATATCTATTGAGGAGCAGGTTGCAGACATACTCACCAAGGCATTAAACATGGGCAAGTTTGTATTTTTCAGTGACAAGCTTGGAGTGGTGAGTAACACTTTCCTCGGTATGAGGGAGTGTTAAATTTTTAATTAAAATAATGTACCAAGGCAAGTGTTTCTCTTCCCTAGGCGCCTAAGGGGGAGAAATTGTCGAATATGGGTCTTAGTCAAATTAATTTGTTAGATGCAAATTAAAAGATAACTTTATGATTAAAGTGAGGATGAGTGAAGAGACACCAAATCTCAGCCACCCATATGATCTAATCTCAACCGTTAGATTAGAGAACTCCTCACCCTCCCTCATGAGGTTGATTAAGGCAAATGGGTGCACCCATTCTTGGAGTTGAAGAAATCTTGGTGAGAGGCCAAGAGGCTTTTTGGTGAGATGCCAAGAGAAAGAAGAAGTTGATGCAGCAACAATCTTGTTGAGAGAGAAAGAGACTCTTGGTGAGATGCCAAGAGCAAGGGAGCTGAAGCATTCTTGTTGAGAGAACAAGAGAGAGTAAGAGAGAGGTCGAGATGAAGAAAAGAGACATCAACAACAATTTCTAGGAGCATTAGCATGCATTCCAAGGTTTCCGAATAGCATTGAGTGGCACAGAAATTGAATCTTAGCAGAGTTTTGGCACGAATTTCATGAAAGTCCATACAACATTAATTGTCATACTATTGTACGAATTTATGATTCAGAAATTGAGGAGCAAAGCTACAGGAATGTCCAGATAAGTTTGTGTAAATATCTGAAGATGAATATGCTGTAAAAGAATTTCTCAGAAGCTCATAGATAATACAAATCCCTCTCTCACTGGTTTTCCCCTTGTGGGTTTTTCCAGGGTCGAAGTTAGACCGAAATTCTTTGTGTCTATATTTTCTGAGTTTTGCATATTGCTGATACTTTATTTCTGCGTTGAAAAGGATGTTCAGAATCCTCATGTTTTAGTTCTAAAATTTATTTTCTGTTAAGTTTTTATATGCTGAAACCCCAGGTTGTAGCTTATGCTGAAACACCAGGCTATAGCTTATGCTAAAACACCAAGCTGTAGCTTATGCTGAAACACCAGGTTGTAGCTTATGCTGAAACACCAGGCTGTAGCTTATGCTGAAACGCCAGGCTATAGGATATGTTGAAACACCAGGCTATAGCATATGCTGAAACACAGTGCTGAGTCATATGCTGAAACACCGCTGTGAGTATATGATGAAACACCAGGCTGAGTATATGCTGAAACACCAGTCTGAGTATATGCTGAAACACCAGGCTGAGTATATGATGAAACACCAGGCTGTAGTATATGTTGAAACACAGTGTTGAGTCATATGCTGAAACACCAGGCTGTAAGATATGATGAAATAGTGATGAAACTGAGTTTGGCATTTAAATTTGATTGAAAAATCAGCGAGACTGAAACTGGGTTGGGATTTTGAAAAATTAACACACTCACTTTTTTCTTTAGGGTTTCTAGTTAGTTTTCTTCGTGGGGTTTCTGTATCATTTCTGGGCTATCTTTGGTTGTTGAAGGGTTGTAAATATAGGGTTTTAGTGGTCATTTAAATTTCTGGGTGGGTACAGTTCCATTCCTAAGTTGGGTAGGTGGGTAGGTAGGCCCTTTAAGGCTCCAAATTGTGAACACTAGCTCTGATACCATGTGTAGGAACCAAAAATTAACTAATCCTAAAAATTTCATACAATTAAACATAAATTTCTTTCAATGCCTAAGTAGTTCAATAATCATCGTATAAGCATAGAATTTTCAACAGAAAGTTTTAATTTATCCACAACATGAATTAAAATTTACGAACAACATGCTAATAATTTACATAGTCATCACATAACTCAGAAAATTCATAAATAAAATACCTCTTCCTGATGCTAATTCCCACTGATCTGCTTTGTCCAGCCTGTTGCTTTGTTTGATACCATGTGTAGGAACCAAAAATTAACTAATCCTAAAAATTTCATACAATTAAACATAAATTTCTTTCAATGCCTAAGTAGTTCAATAATCATCGTATAGTCATAGAATTTTCAACAGAAAATTTTAATTTATCCATAGCATGAATTAAAATTTATGAACAACATGATAATAATTTACATAGTCATCACATAACTCAGAAAATTCATAAATAAAATACCTCTTCCTGATGCTAATTCTTGTTGATCTGCTTTGTCCAGCCTGCTGCTTTGACCAAACCCTGCCCAAATCGACTAACCACCTAGCCATCTAGGAGCAACCTGTCTAGATCCCTAGCTCCAGGATACCGAAAGGAATCCTAGCCCCTGTGCCCAAAACCCCCAACAACCTGGTGCCCCCTGCAATGATTCACAAAACTCCCAATATCAAACTCCCCACACCAGAAAATATCCAAACAAAAATCCCGTTCCCCCTCCAAAATGCTTCCTCCCCCCCAAAATCATAATCCCCCTCCTGTAGGACTCTTCCCCGTCATATCTCCGCCTTCACCGAATCTCCTCCCCTCCATTAATTACCTTATCCCCTCCTTTATTACCTTATCCCCTCCTATCATACGTAAGTTTCAAAAGGATTAAATTAAAGTTATTAAGCACCTTAATTTATTACCCATGTCATTGAATGTGATATGTAATCAATTAATTAATTAATTAATCAATCAAAAGTTATAAACAATTAATTAATATTATTAATACTAATCATTGTTTAGCTAAAACCATATTAGGACAATTAATTATCTAATTAATTTTACTTAATAATCCCTAAGCATCTATTTAGCTAGGGTTGTTACAAGGATGATGATAAGGTTCAACAATAATGCCAAAGATGTTGAGTTCTGGACGAGTTTAGAATCAATTTCAATCTCTACAAAATCAAAAGAGTGATTAGATTTAATAGGAATGTGAATGAAAGACTCATTTATAGGAACAGGTTGTGATGAGGATATTGAATCAACATCTACAATATAAGCAGTATGTCGATCTTCTTCTTCTAAAGATGGATATATAAAATAAGGATGATGATTTTCTGAATATACAAAATAAAAAATGATTCTCTTAACACGCGAAGGGAAAAGCATGAAAGAGAGGATGAAGAAAAACACCAGTTCATGAAGCAGACTAATGAACTGGTACCTGGATTTGAAATTCATCTCCTTCACCTTCTATCAACTGGATCCTTCCCAGTGGAGTCTTATCAAAATCTGATGGATCAGGAAAATATAAGTCTTTGTAAATCTACCCTAGCAACAGGGCAAGATTTTCTTGTCCTTCTACAAACAATTCTTGGAGAACATAATCTACCATAAGAAAACTGGTATGAGTATAAGAGTAGAGTTTTCTGGTTCTGTTTGCAAAAAATTCAGAGAAGAGGAGTAGTCCTCTTCAGGGGAAGATTGTTCAACTTATTTCCCTAAACTATGTGAAAGAAAATTCTCAGGAAAAAGATTTATAACAACAAAATCTAATGAAGGCTCATCACCCTTTGGATTCTCTAATTCAACTACAGTTTTCTGAGAACAAGAAGCTTCAACAGAAGTAGACTTAATGGAAGGTGTTCTAGGTACATATAAAGAAACAATACCTTTTGAGATACCTGATCTAGATGTCCTTGCTTCTCTGGAAGTTTTGCTTTATAGAGATCTTCCTCTTCTGATGATCTTCTCTAGATCTGCAACAGGTGTTGTTGGTGGCCTCTCTTGATTTTCTCTAGTATGAGCCCTCCTCGAAGCCATAGTTCTTCAAAGGAGTCTCTAGATAGAAAATTATAACCAAGTAAATATCCAGGCTTTTTCTATCATCAAAGTTGGATCTGTGTCATGTCCCAAGGAAGTTGAGCTTCAATCTCCTCTCCTCGACAATGGCACCAATTTTTTATCACTCCAGGAAACTCTTATAGGTTGTATCTCAAAGATGCCTGGTAACTTAACTATTCTTACAAATGTTCACTCAATGATGGGTAATATTGAATCAAGATGAATATCTAACTAACTAAATTGTATTCTCAAGATTGTCTAGGAAAATTCAAACAGTGCAAGGCCTTCAAGAGATATAATCAAATAGGTGTGTATCAAATAGAACAGAAACTAATCACATCAACCAGATCATACATATATAAAACAATAGATATGATAGGTTTAGAAACTAGTATACTAACTTATTATCCTTTTCTTAATAATCATATAGTGATATGATAGTCACCAATGGATTATGTAAGCATAGACAAAGAATAACATTCACTCATAAGCATAGACATAAAGGAGAAAGAAGATCTGACAACATCAATGAAAGAAGATTGCAGGCTGAATATCTATTAGAAAGGGTCTCTATTACAAATGAAACATATTAGAACTAAGAATTGAACCCATGGTTCATCAAATGTGTGTGGCTTTATAGCCTTTACATTAGATACCCAGATCCTATAATACTAGATCAAATTTACTTAAAATAGAAAGTCAAAAACTGACACAAGAAAATAGGAAAGGATCCTATAAAACAGGTCAACTCCATATATTTGATGGTATTCATATCCTCATAATCTTTGACAGTTGTAGGAAGCCTTCCAAGACTGATGGATAAGGTGAAATTGCCATCTTTAGCAAAAGACAATTTTTCCCAAAAGCAGATAACCAATTTTATCTTCTTCTCCTTGCTAGCACCTTGAAAGTTGGAACAAAAACCTAAAACTGATGCCCTTAATTATTATCCATCATTACAAACCATCCTCGAGGCATCTGGGTGAGAAAATCTTGGATTTGTGCAAAAATGGTAGCTTTCTGCCATGTTTTGCACTTTCGGTGGCTAGGAGAGCCAAAATTAGAGCCTATTAGCCACTGAAAGCTCCGCTTTCAATGGCTAATGAATAGTTGAAATGTCTGCCTAAGCCACCGAAAAGGAAGTTTTATTTCTCAAACTTAAAATGCTTTGTTGTTGCTCACTCCCAGTTGCTAAATCCATCACAAGAAATGCTTCTCCAAGCATATTATATTCACCATCCTCCTCATCTACAAATTTGAAAACATATGACATATCCACTTGATAATACCTTTAAACCTGCACTCAATTCACCTATGCGTTTTTTGAAATGATATTCCATTGAATGCAGTCTAGTTCCTTCTTATTTCCGGGAAATATGGCTGCATCTTCGCAAATCTATCAACTCTAATGTAGTTGACGTGATCTATACTGTGTACTTGAAGAATGAAAAATCCTGAGCGCAGATCCAGTTATTCAGGAGTGATAGCGTTTTAACTAGATCTGGCATTCGACCTTTAAAACCCGATATCTACCATATCTACAGAGTTGTAACATTTGGCACATTCACCTACACATAAAGCTTCCAACCACGTTGATCTGAACTTTCCCTTTGATATCTGTAATCTCAGCTTAGAGACCTGGCAGAGAGTTTGAAGAATAAACTTATCGATGAGATAAATGGACTATAGAACTAGGCGTTTGAACTTGGTTGTCGACTTGGCATGTGAATGATTTGTGGCTTGAATTTTGTGAATGGATTATGAGCGTGCATGTGGCATAGATATATGTAGTTGATATTTATGATCTATAGGATTTAGCATATAGATTAATATACCTTGATATGATGCGTGTTATGTGCTTGTAAACCTAAAGTTAAGGTATTCACTAATACATGCACACACCACTCTTTTTAAATATATACCAAATATATTTGAAGACCCAAAACATAGACTAAGGATTTACTATTATTTTTTCATAGATAATCAAGAGGATAGAGTCAAAGTCTAAAAATAGCAACAAGTGAAACAGAGAGAGATAAAATATGCTCTCAAAAGTCCATTAAATTTGAGTGCTAACATTACCAATGAAATCTTTTATCACTTCATTCATCAGTTTCATAAAAGTACTCGGGGCGTTTGTCAATCCAAACAACATAAAAATCCATTCATACAATCCCTCGTTTGTCTTGAATGTTGTTTTCCACTCATCACCTTCTCTCATCCTTATCTGGTGATATCCACTTTTCAAATCTATATGTGAAAAATAGTTCACTCCGATCAAACAATCCATCAAATCATCCATCCTTGGCAATGGAAATCTCTATCTGATGGTGATCTTGTTTATGGCTCTTGAGTCTGTACACATTCTCCATCCTCCATCCTTCTTTGGAATCAATATAGTTGGTTCTGGACATGGACTCAAGATTTCTCTAACCAATCCGTTGTCTAGCATATCTTGAACCTATCTTTTATCCTCGTTATTCTCCTGAGGTGTTAACCTGTATGTGGCTTTATTTGGCATTCTTTCTCCTGGTATCAAATCAATGTGATGGCTGATACTTCTGATAGGCAGTAATCAGCTTCACAACTAATCCACTACTATATCAACAAAATTCTCTCACAATTCATGAATTTCCTCCGGAAAATCTTCCATTGAAGTGTTTGTAAGGATAACCCTCGACTTCCTTAATACAACAATTTGCATCTCTTATTCCTTCCTTACTTCATTGAGGAGTTCTTTCCCACTCATGAGAGGTATGCTCATGTTGGCTTCATCCTTAACTTTCTTCTCTTTAATTGGCAACAACATGTGTGTCCTACCATTTTTCTCAAGGGGATAGCTATTTCTTCTCCCATCGTGAATGAAATTTATATCGTACTACCATGGTCTTCCCAAAAAAACATGACATACATCCATGGGAATCACACCACACATGATTTCATCTCTATATCCACCTATCTTAAATTCAACCAGACATTGTTTAGTTATTCTTACCTGGTGACCTTTCTGCAACCATAAGACTTTGTACGGTGTCGGATGTACATTCATCTCTAGTTATAACTTCTCCACCATCTTTGTGGATAATAAGTTTTCAGTGCTCCCACTGTCAATTATTACCTTGCAAACTCTATCCTTCGTTTTTCAGGTTGTCCTGAACAAAATGTTCCTCTGCATTGGCTTTTCAATCTCTGGCTCTTGCTTCAAAAGAACCTTTTTCATCATCAAGGACTTCCGATCCTCTACACCTTCTACCTCAACATCTCGCTTCTGCGTTTCCGAAATGTGAGCTTCACCTCCTTCTTTCTTCCTCTTGGGACAATCTCAAGACATATGTCATGCTTTTCCACATGCATAACATCTTACTTTTCCTCCTCTGCCTCTTCCTCTTCCTATGGGAAAAGAGTTTCTTCCAGCACTCTTCCTTCCTCAGGAAATTCCTCGTCTCTCAGAGTGACTATGTAGTTTCTCCGCCTCGCCTTTGGGATTTTGTGCCTTGTCCTAGATAAGTCCATTGCCTCTGTTGAAGCTTCTACCTTTGTTTTGTTGACTCTGCTTTCTGGTCAACTTCTCTTCTTCTTTCAACGCAATCTGATATGCATCCTCTACTATTCTAACTGTTGCCATGATGATTTCATCCTGGATATCATATCTTAGGCCGTTGATGTATCTGGAAAATTTTTCTTCCTCTCTCTCTCTCTATGTCTATCCCTAATGTTCAATCCATAGAACTCCTATGTGTACTCCTTCACATTCATTCCTTTTTGTCTTAGGTTCTGCATCCTTCTGAACATATTTATCTAGTAGTTTTTGGTTATGAATTTCACCTTTAGCTTGGCTACCATTCTATCCCATATAATATTCTTTTGTTTTCCCTTGATTCTTCTATCGACCTATAGTTCATCCCACCACAATGATGCATGTCCTTTCAACCTAGTGACAACATGTCCCTCTTTTTTTTCCTCCTCAATGTCTTCATATTTGAAATACTTGTCCATTTCTCTTATCCAATCAATCAATTCTTCCATGTATAAATTACCTTCATACATTGGGATGTTGATATTCATTATGGCTCCCAACTTGAGAACCTCTTTCAGCAAGCGTTCTTCTACAACATCCTCGGCTACAGCTTCATCAACTTCCACTTCTTCATTCTCTGCATCACTGACTTCTCCAGCATCAAGTGCTCTCCTTTGTTCTGTTTCCATGGCATCCAGACTTGGGCACAATTCTCTCATCTCCCTTTCCATAGCTTTTTTTTCCACGGGAGGCTCAACACGTCTCCTAGGAGACATTGTACTGATGTGCCTGATACCACTCACTAATACCAGTCCAATCCTCCATATCCTCTTTCTACATAAATCAATTTTGTAATATCTCTAATACCACTCCTAGCACAATCCCCCTTTTCCCCTAAGGGTTGCCCGACCTTCCTGTCTTGGATCATTCAGTAAACTGAGTTGGATTGACTCCTCACATCCCTGCGGGTACGCAAAACCATTATACACAGGTCCTTTCTCTCCTGAGTTACCACGGGTTATGACCATGGAGAATCCCCTTCGCAACTTTAGGCTTTGGGGATATCCCGATCTCCTACTCTGGTTCTTCCTTAAGCGTTCTCCTTCCGAAATCTGAACCTTATGTCAGGTGTATCCTTTAATTTTGACAACTCAACAATGCTTCGGGTTTTGCAACTTCACGAAACTCCTATTCACCTTGTGTAGAAACCTTCGAACTTCTTACTTCCGAACCTCCTAATCCACTGCCACATTCCTTCTCCACAGCTAACGGTTGATATCTCTTCACGACTTCATGAATTTGAGACTCCCCTCTTATGATACCTCCAAACTTCCAGAACTATGAAATGCCAAAACACCTTCCGGCTGACCTGCGTGTAGTTCTCTTAGATCTGACGGTCTGGAATGATTCACCTCCCTTTGGAATGGATCTTGTTCATAGATTTTGGTGAAACCTTAAGAATTCCTCCCCTTAAATAATTTCATCGCTCTCCCTTCTGAGCTTGGCTTCTTCGACTTCTTCGTCCATCAGAACGTTTTCTTCGACACTTAGTCGAAATCTCGACCTGTGCATGCCTTGCAATAGATTCTCTTCCACGCTCAACTCCTCTATGGATGATTTTTGCACTCCTTGCGACTATCCTCCAACCACTTATCTATGACTAAAATCCCTCTACTCCTCCTAAAATTATGAGTCTGAGACCTCGTCACCCACCCTTTGCAGATGACTATGCACTCCTTGCGTACATAAGTTTCACGCTACATCTTATTAGCTTCGAGTCAAAATAGACTCGGTCATGCACACCTTGCGGACACTATGCACTCCTTCCACTTGCTCGTAGAAGAGAAACAATTGAAACTTATTTTAAAGCCTCGCAGATTCATACATATAACCATGCAAATGCATGCATAGATACAAGAACAAGAAATAATAGAGAATTGAAAATAAGACAGAAATTCTACCATTCACTCATTCAGATAGACGCATCGACACCACACATTTGGGATGATAATCCTTTGTTATATTCATTCAATGGTCATATACAATAGATTCAATGGCTCCTCAAGACTATCCTTTATTAGCATTCTTTCAATAACCAGAGAGCCAACAACTAAAATGACAATCTACACAATAGATTTAGCAACCTCTTCTCAACAACTTTAGAAATATTTATACAAGAGGTTCTCTTCGAGCCTTTCCCTCCAACTACTCTACGACTATCCTATCGAAATAAAAGATTTCAACTACTTAACATTTATTACAATAAATATTTGAGTTAGACAGATAAGAGAAAAAGTTCCAGATCTATACTGCAATCCTTCACATTAAATAAAAATGCATTCCGTCATCGATCTTATGCGATGTTTCAACCTTCGATCATTAAAGATGCTCATAAATCAAAATATTTTCCATATGTTACATTAATACGCCAACTTTGGAATTCGAAATATTTCAAAATACATGCTAGTGCGCCCAACTGTCCCCTGCTTGTGCTTTACTGGCGATGCTCCTGCATCACCCCCTGTGAGAGAGATAAGTATGTGAGTCGTGGGAATAAGAGTCACAAAAGTGGTAAGGGCCCGAGCTAATAATTCAAGAGTCAAACCACCAAAAGGATGAAGGATGGCAACGAAAATATAAATCTCAGTCAGATGCTCTTGTAGCTAAGGGCTCAAGGGTGTGTGTTCAGAATAAAATGTTGGAAGGCCGTTAAGAAAGAAAATTCATTGGTGTAGGAAGGCTTGGCATTGGAAAAACATTCAAAAGTTTGATGGGAGGAGTATCATGCTCCACTCACGGATTAGTGATAGCCAAATACCGTTCACTGGAAGGAACAACAGATTAGAGGGGATCTCTTACCATTCAATCCATTCTTGTTAGGAAAAGGTGCATCAGGGAAACCCGACGACTAGGTGATAAACATGAGAGCGATAGGGCATCAAGCTTAACTAGATCATATTCATTCAATCAGGATCAATCCACTTATTACAGTCCTTGCTCAATGCTCCTATATGCTTATACAATTACCTTTGGATCCGCAAATGAAGGGGGTTAAGCATCATCCCTAAGTGTGTTGTCTATGCTCATCATGGGCCTGCATAATTTTGTTTGGACTGGGGAATACCCCGACTTGTCAATGAAATGATATATTTAGTTGGGGAAAAAGAAAGTGAAGTTACCAATCAAAAATCAGGGTGGATTCGCAGTTGTAGAAAGGAATAAGCATACACATGTTGTTCACCCTTTTACAATTTAATTCGGGGGAATGCAACGATATCAGAGTTATTATTTTACAACCATGGAAAAAGGAAAAGGCTCAACTTGTTACTATTCAATCCATGATGATTCAACAATATCAAATTTTAATCAATAGCTAAGGAAAGATAAAAAAATCATATACATGCGGTTCAACTTATTATAATTTCAAGCAATGAGGATACAACAATATCATAATTAATTTGACAGCTGCAGAAATAAAATGAAATAATCCAAAATTATTATCTAAATTCCATCATCAAGAAGCTTTCCAAATGGTGTCAGAGAAATATCACAGCGACAACAAAAATTATAAATAATCAACATGTTAGAATTATCTCCATTGTGAAATTAAGCGACGTCAATTACATATATAATCCTAATGAAAATTAGATTCATTGTGAAATAAGGAGACTTCAGAATTGCGAAAAATAATCATACACATGCCATCAACCTAGTACCATTTAACTCATCTAAATTACCGTCACCGACAAAACTAGGCTTGGAGACGTTTTTTAGCATCTGGTGACCCTCCTTGCTCTCGCTTTCCAATCACTGACACCTCACTAGTACCTCTCAGTCAACGTTAGGGGAACTCTTCTTCCCCCTTACCCCCCTCGAGCCGCAATGGGGCCACACACACAAACCAGAGAAGTCTATCTCCCATCTCACCTCGCAAGGTCGCACTACCACTCTCTATCTGAGATGGATATCCCAAATCCCACAAGGAAAATCAGTCAAGAGAAAATTCGATAGTATAACCTTACGCCTACCAGCCGTGATCCATACCCCTCCTCTGTCATTTCTTTTATAGAGTTATCTTAGTGACTAGTTTCCCAAATGCACATTGAATTCTTTTTAGTAATTTTTTTTTAGGAAAATTCTCCCTAGAACACTTGTCACCTGATCCCTTCGTTGCACCATAATTTAATTTAATTAATTAAATTAAATAGACAATTTACCTCACCCACCTAAAAGCGTTCCTAAAAATGCTCATCGATATCCCTTTATTCACTCACATTCCCTTAATCAGTGACGCCTTTCTTAAATCTTAGTTGAGTTTGAAAATGGAAATTTCTCTAGACTAGATTCCCTTCTATGTTCCACATTCCTTTTGTATTTATGTTTCCCCCTTTTGGTCTAAGTTCTAAATTAGCAAGTTTTGCACATGGCCAACAATTAATATTTTAAATAATTTAATCCTCCATTAATTTTTTTACCCCAAATTTTTCTTCATTCTCCCTTTATTACTTGCTTAATTAAATTTTTGATTCTCATGTTCTACTTAGAACTAGAATTGAAATTCAACTAGGCTCAGCAAAATTGTTTTCAAGGGAAATTTTATAATTTTTAAACTTCATTCATGCAACAATTATCTTAAGGGTGATCAGGTCAAAATGAGATATTGTTTCCTAGGTACCTAGGTTCATTGACTCACCAGTTTTAAAACCATGACGTGCCCTTCAAGATGCACTGCATGATCCAAGGGTGAAACTCGACTTCATTCAAGTTTCATCTATGAGACGTTCCCTTAAAGATGCACTACGTGCTCCAAGGGTTCCACTCGCCTTTTGATTGATTTTGGTAGACGTCAAAACCCTGGATTCAATACTCCGTCAGGTGACCTTATGGGAGACTAAGGGACTCTAAGGAATAAGGACCCTTGCTTAATACTTTCCCCTTAGAATCTTTGTGAGTGACTGTCACAGTTTTCCCTCACGACATCGTGGATATATCGAACTAGGTAATCGTTAACCTACAGTTCGATCCACGAAGGGAGTGCTATTAGGCTATGGCAGGGATACTACCACACCCCTCAGGTGCGCGCTAGAGTAGCATATTACAAGGTTATAATAGTACAATAACCATCATCAAAGTAAATTAATTCCAATTTATTTGTTTTTGAGAGAGGTGTCATGTTTTGTGTGTCCAAATTTTCTTCCTCAATTAACTAGTCAACATTCATGGCTTTCTCCACTCTTCAATTTGAACATAAAACATTATCAAAGACACATTCATGTTCATTATTACTAGTTAAATATAAGAGCGAATAATAAGAATTCTAAAAGTAAGAGTATTCAATAATGGATTTGAGGAGACAATTAGTAGAATGGTTTATGATGGTGACCGAAAGAAGTTATTATTGAATCTCTTTAGTCAAACTAAGAGAAGAGTTTTCCACACCATAATCATGAACACATAGGTTAAACTCAATCTGATCCATTCATAAGGTGCATGTCAGATTTTCAGGAAGATGGCATCTTTCTTCATCTTTATCCATAGTTTCTTCTTCCCTCTCCTTTAATGGAAAATATGAAATAGGAAAATGAGAACCTGATATAACCATCGGCGTAACGCAAAGTGTCTCATTATCAATAGGAAATACTTCCTTTGTGTCAACTACAAAAACATATGAGATCAAGTTTACTACAACATAGGTTTTTATTATTAGTAGGAAAGAACATGGGAATGGAATGGTGGGATGATACATATACTTTTTTTGAAGCAACATGCTCTCTAATATTAATACCCTACATAGTGAATACATATTCAAATGTAGGTTGTTCAACCAAATCACTAGTATCCTCAACATCTTCATGTGAATCGAATTGAACCTGTAAGATAGCATCAAGGAATGAATATGATTCTTCACTCACTAGATGATATTGTTCATTAGAAAGAAAAATTAAATATAGAATCCATTCAATGATAGAAGGGATATCATCCAAACAAAATCTATATCAAACATGCATAAAACTAAAATAAAATTCATCTAAATAGTCATCTTTTTATTTCCTATGCTCTCTCATTTCTCTACACAATTCATCATAATCATAGTTCTCAAAAGCATGCAAAAATTCAAGTGAAAATTGTTCCCATTTGTGAATATACGAACTTTTAATTTGACCTCCAAAAGTAAGAGTGAACAACCTACATATAATACCTTAATGAGTAATTTTATGAGAAAAACAACTCAAAGTGAACTGAATGATATGTTCAAATGTAGATGTCTCCCCCTCACCATCAAATTTAACTTTTCACAAGAGATTAACTATCTTTCTAGGAGAGCTACATGATACAAAAACATAAAAACATCTCCATATAGGGATTTAGGAAGGAGTCATTAACAATAAAAAATAATTAACAAGAAATACTCCACAATGTCATCTTGTCATTTGGCCCTCCTTTAAGTGCCAGTTTGTTGAGGTGGTAAAAATGCCCCATGCCAACATGAGGAAAACTTTCCTAACTGTAGGACCCAATTAGAAATTCTCTCATTTTGTATGGCAATATCCACCAGTATGAGAGATTGATTCCAGCTAAACAAATGAATTTATTTATGAAGAGAGACTTGATAATTTAATGTAATCTAAATCCTAAATGAAATCCTAATATAATATGGAAATGTAGTTGTACTTTGATTGTGACAAAGGGGATGATTACATGAATAATGTTTTAATACTAAAATCTAGCATAAATTCATCACTCTCAACATAAACTTTAATAACATATTCAACAACATAAAAATGATGTTAAATACTTCCTTGCAATCACATTCATAATTATTTCCTACAAAACCAATTGGTAAGAATGATAAGCTGTTGCAAAAAACAATTAATCAACAACAGTGCATTGTTGCATGAATAGATCATGAATCAACTCTTCCATATATTTAGCTTTTATAAGGAATTCCTTAGATAGAGATATAAGTAAAAGACAAAATATTTCAAATACATCCTCACCATTGATAAAGAATTATACAAAAACCAATTTTTGGTTATCAAGTCCCCCCATCATCAAGGAAGAAATTGCATTTATAAAAAATTTCAATCATTGTCCCCAGAACCATTCCTTTTTTGGAATATCCATATCTTCTTTCTCCCATGTAGTTACATTCGTTCCTCTTTCTAGAATTTTCATTTTCTCGATGTCTATGTCTTCATTTGGATTTTTCTCTCCTCGTGAATTCCTATAAAAGAAACAATAATGAAAATATATAAATTCAATTATATTTGAGTAAAAGGTGAGATATTGGTAGTCATGTTAATTAAAATCAGAGAATTTATTAATGACACTTAGATAATATAAATTGTTTCATATTATTCCTCAAGTCTTGATCTTTCTAACAAGCTCTTGCTTTCCCAATTTGGCCTTCAGAAACTCGAGTTATGGGTTGCGGAAAAATGTGTGGCCAATATCCAAGAAAATTTGTGCCTCTTCTTTTCTCAAAATTTTTAGGGAATTTATATTGTTAGTCTATAAAAAAATACTTATTCTAACAGGTTCTTTAGTTCTCCATCTTTCCAATGAGCCATTTTGTGCCCAATTTGGCCACATGAAACTCAATATATGGCCCTCAGAAGTCTAGTCATTGATTTGATCTCTAAGTCAATATTGATCATTGATATTATAAGCTTAATCATTTACCTCGCATGCATTGTAAGAAGTGATTGAAAGTGGTTTATATATTTTTCGTCCCTATGTAGTTTATATGTGGAGATAGGAAAGGTATGGAATGTTGATCCCGCGTTAATGTTTTGACCCTTAATCCAGAGAAAAGTAAAATAATGAAAAAGGATAGAAACCCATTTGCATTTGAAAAATGAAAATAATAAAACACTAATCCAAAAATTCCCGTGTCCGAAATCTGTTTTTGAAAAATAATAAAATAAAAAAATTAATCCAAAATCCAATGTTTTGAAAACAACATGTGGGATAAGACTTGTGGGAAAATGTCTTCAGGAGAATTTTCGAAGGTAAATGTGTAATGACCCCCGCCCTTACGACCACAAGCGAAGTACAACAAGTCATTTTTTTTTTCTCTTAGTCCCGTGTTAGGAAATTAACATCATACTAAGGGTGACATCGTCGACACATCAATCACATAATTTAGCGAAACAATAGTAATGCATTAATAATCAAATAAGTCACAATTTTGAAAAGACATTGCCATGTACCACAACACACATGGCAATGTATTGACTCATTAAATAACAACTGCTAAACACAAAGTCTACGATCATTAATCTGATAAATCCATCAATCCTAAAATATGATTAATCAAGGCACAGGAGAATCATTCGCATAACTCCCAAGAGACCATGCCAAATTCAAGGCACCAACATGTATTGGTTAATTTTCGAGGCGCAAGGCCTAGACACAAAAAATGGTAATGTGTAACAATTTTCATTAAGTGCTAGAAGACTAATGTCTAAGAATTTTGTTTATTACAAAATCCAGATGCACAAGAAGTTTAAGATCTAAGCCATCATACATTACAAAACATTAATGTTTCTAGAGTTCATATAGAGTTTACATCAATGACAACTAACTTTCCAACAATAATTGAATGACACAAAAATAATATTATCTAATTCTTAAAATCTTTGGACAATTTTCAATAATCACTATTTCCCTTGCATACCAATATGTATTCCCTTTGTCTACTTATATATGTTCCCTTTTTATATCATCCTCTTAAAATATCCTTATCCTTTAAAAATCTCATTCTTCGTAACGCTTACTGTAATATATAAACAAACTTTATCTCTTCAACACAATTAAATAAGTATAAACTTAACCCAAATTCACCACATCCATCATCAATCCCTTTTAAAATTTTACAATTTTAACACATTAAATACATTATATTAAATCAAATTTCAAATTTATTTTGACTAGCTCATTAATATATTTTGAGTTGTATCATTAAACATACACTAACATAAATAATTCATATAAAAACTCAAAACCTTATACAAACGTAAGATCAATGTATATGTCCTATCCCATATATTACCATGTAGAAAAATACATGAGTACCACTTAGAAAAATAGTTAAGTACTCATCTCATCTCTCCATTTTAATAAGTGATATCTCATACCCTTAGGTTTACATAATTCTTTTAATAATTTTGACATTCTTCCACTTAGTTTATCGTTTAGATACTGTGCAATTTTTCTTTATCCTTCATAAAATTTAAAAGGGAGCAACAAATAATTGCATAATATAATACTCGCAATTCAGGCAAGTTATCCTTAATTAACAATACTTAGAAATGCAACTTGTTGGGTTGTTATATAAACATATTATTATTATTATTTTGTTATGACCCCGAAAATCATTCCATTTATGTCTGTTCATATGCAGTAAAAATTTCAATCCATAATGAGGGTGTGCAGCATGCATTCTCATCAGAGTTTTTCATCCCAATAAAACACCATTCATTCAACTACGTATCTCATCAAAAATGAATAATTCAATAAAATTACTTAAAAGCCACTTGGAGTAACTGACGGGAGGATTAAATTGTTGCGCACCAGAAAAGCACAGGTATTACATAGATTGTGAGGGAGGGTGCAAGGAGAAGGCCGACTGACAGTGGTGATGGTTTTTCTTTTTCTGAGCGTTAGTCGTAAAAATATCCTAAAGGGAAGTAATCAATAAGAGACATTATATCGGGGTGGAGGTAAAACTGGCGCTGGCGAACTCAGAGACAACCATTCATCTTCAATTTTCCATGGATCCGGGAGCACATTTTCTGAGCAGAATGCTCCACGGGGGTGCTGGTAAATGCACCAGGAATGAAGGGTCAGAATTCAGAGAACGCCATCGAATCGAGTCAAGACTGTAACGCGCTATACAAAATCCCCTAGCTCAGCACGCTCGCTCGCTTCTTGAGATACTTGATTGGAAGGAGTCTAAATACATCACTTCCTCTCTGGAAGAACGGTTGGCATAATCGCCAGGATGTCAATCAAATGAAACGGTTGGTTAGAAAGCCTGAAAAAGGACTGTACAGGAGGCCATGAACAAGAAAAAGGAAATGGTAAATCAAGTCAGGAAAATAAAAGGGTTGACAGTCCGTACCAGGCTGGGCGAATCAAGATTTGCGGAGAAATGAAAGGATAGAATTCGCCCATAGAAGAAACGAATTTTCTCAACTCGAGATGTTGCCATACGCCTCCGGGATGAGGACACAGGGTTTGGGAATGGAAGCGCATAGAAATACGGTGTCAGCGTGTGATAGTTTACCCCAATGCACCAGGTTCCTTCAAGGCCCAAGTCACAAGGGTTTCCAGGGGAAGGCCGAGGCAACACAAAAACGCAGACCTCACTAGCTACGTTGGGAAAAGGAGTAAGGTGTAACGAAAATCGATGGGCAAGGATATCATATCACTCAGCAAAGATCACATGACTCGGAAAATGATAAATATGTGTAATGGAAGTTGTGCTCGATAAGGTTTGAGTAAAATTCCTTTTGTTTTTGTGGTTTAAGCAGCAATTCGGGGATAAATAAGTATCTTCAAAAGGTTGGCCTCTCCTAAAAGATTTATATTTTTTTTCGAAGGAAAATGTTTGTTAGGGTCCTATAGTATAGTCTTTTGTTCTCCAGTTAGTTACCTATTTGGGAATTTGCTTTGATCATTTTGAGAATGTCTTCATGATAAGATGCTCCGGGGTAATGGTTCAGTGGTGTATCTTGTGTTTCAAAAGAGATATCCAGGTATATCCAAAGTTGGCAAGTGGTAAGTTGGAATTATGATGCATATATATGAGTTTTGAAGTTTTAGAGTCGCTCAGTGGATTTTATGAATTTGGTTATAATTTAGTTGTGGCATAAAAGTTTACTTTCAGTAGTTAAAAGAAAAAATCTTATAGCCGTTAGCTACCGAAAGTTAAAACTTTCGGTAGCTAAACGACTTATTCATGCATATCTTTACTTGCCAAAAATCCCGAATCTCGCCAGTGTTAAAAGGGGTCTTATCACTCTCGAATCGGCAATGGTATGTCGGTCATCATTTGTGGTTATGCTGCCAAAACAGATCTCTGTCATCATTCTTCTGATTCTCAGAAAGGATTATCATTTGTTTATCCTTTGTCCCATCAAACATTCATAACCTAGATCATGCCCATACCATTTACTCGATCCCGAAAAAATGGTCACGAGCCTTCCCATGCTTTGAATTGTTTTGATAATTGGTTTCTGATTGTTTTAAAGCCGCTCACAGGTGCCCAAACCCTTCATCCTTCAACCATATCCTCTTTTTTTATTGTTCTACCACCACCTTCGTTTTCATTTGAGTCTACCGTTTGCCTTCACATGCCCTGTCCACCCTATAATCTGCACAGTTTCTCTAAGGTGTCTTTAGAAATTCTGGTAATGAATATCACAACTAGAGGTGCCCCGCTGAGGAGGGAACTGCAAGATATTTCATACCTTGAGGCTCACCCTAAGGCCTGTTAACTTTTCAAGGAAGTTGGATTCTATAGGTTCTGTCAAAATATCTAGGGGTACCATCAGGGTATTACATAATCTTTTGCCAAGGGTTTTCATGGTTTTAAGGTTCAACTTGGTCCTGTGGTAATGCATATTGATGAGGCCAGTGTTGCAACTGCTACAGAGATGCCTGGTGTAGGAGAAAGCTGGTTTAAGACTACC
The DNA here is from genome assembly GCA_009831015.1 of Picea engelmannii. NCBI lineage: Eukaryota > Viridiplantae > Streptophyta > Pinopsida > Pinales > Pinaceae > Picea > Picea engelmannii. The sequence goes on from ML779215.1 coordinate 1,913,876, forward strand.
TCAGCCAAAGAAGTTGATTTCAGATTTTTCCTCAAAGAAGAACATCAACATATGAAATGGAAGAAGGATATCCCAAGGAGTTACTTGGAAGAGAAGTGGAAAACATTGCTAAAGATGATCCGGGTCTACATCACTTGTGAAGGAAGATATGGAAGAACCATGCTCTATCACTTCAGGCCACTCCTCCATTTCACAGGTAAACAACCTCTAAATATGCCTTTCTACTTTCTTAAGAGTCTTACTAAAATGTCATCCAAAGTTCAAGACAAGCCTCATAAATATAGAAACAACCTTTTTCATCATGGGTTGATCAAGTTGATAGTTTTAGAAGAGCTCAATAGAAGAAACAAGACTTGGGACTTTCTCCTATTCTGGGGAGAATTTGGGAAGGAAGTTCAAGGTAAGAAGGGAGGAACTATTGGATTACTGAGAGGGGGGTGAATAAGTAATAGCGTAATTATTATCCTTTTTCTTCAAATGTTATATCAATGTAGAATTATTATCCAATAATGAGAAGTAAGAAATAAACAATCACACACATACATAATACACCAGTGTTTTACGTGGAAATACAAATTGGGAGAACACCACATAATGTTTTTTCTTATATGTCTCGAAGAATTACATTCATTGGAAGCACCAACTTCCTTTGCTTTCCAGCTACAACTAGAAGGAGGCTCCAGCCCCCTAGTTTCTCAGGCTACAACCTAAGGGAAGCTCCAACTCCCCAATTCTCTGGCTACAACTATAAGGAGGATACAACCCCCAATGTTCTCCGGCTACAACTGGAAGGTGGCTACAATCACTTGTCCTTGCCCCGTCCTACCACCCTGAAGTAGAACTAGAATGATGGAACCACTGTCACACTATCACTGTGAGATATACCACTGTAAACCTATACCAATAAATCTGAACCATGCATCAACTTGTACCTCAACCTGTAATCAACCTGTACCATAAACAAGTGAATCAACCATGCACCAACCTGTAATCAACCTGTACCATAAACAAGTGAACCCAAGCATGTACCAAGTATATGCCAATCATGTGTCAACTACTCATCAACTATGACTCATCAATATGTACCAATATCATCAACTATACACCTCATGTATCTTCTCCAACTCATCGATTACTTGTCTCAACCATGTACTCAACATGTACCACAACCAAAATCCCTCATCAATTTCATCATCCAAATCTGATTTGTAGATCTGTAATAGAACTGGTGTATATGATCACATTCTTGCAAACCTTCCTTAACTTTAAAAACAAGAGACTAGAATTTTCATCAAACTTTTCTTTAGTCTCACATGCCTAGTTTTGGATTAGTCAATAACCCTAACTTGAAGTAATCATAACTTTGAACCTATAATGTATAAAGATCTGAAACGGATACAAAATGTTCTTCAGTGTGTTTAATGAAATTGCTCCAAGTGCCACTACTTGGAACCTCTCAGAAAATGAGTTATAGAAAAAATAGCATACCTTGCTGAATTATGGCTAGTTCTAGAGAGAGACCTTATAGAGAGTGCCCCACATAAAATATTTGATGAAATAATATGAAAATGTTACACATAATAGTACAGATTGTACCCTAACCAACACATTTTGTCTCACTGAATTGTATCTATTATGAAGAAGTTATGATGTTTTTATCTGAAATACCTGATTTTGACTAGTTTCAGGACTGACCACAAATCCTATTTTCCATGGAGTGTAACTCCCAAAATACAATAACCCACAAGCTGAATTTTGTTCCACATATACTTGGATATGTTTAATTACTTTCATAGCAATTTCATGGTTTGAATCATTATAGAAAAAAAGTTATAGAGAAAATGGTGAGATGACCTGTAAATAACATACCTAAGAAAGCTTACCATCAAAAGAATTTATCCTTCCTTGCATTTCGGCCTTCTTTTCTTCACCTTCACTCAGAATTTTGGTTTAGATATCCTTGGTTACCTCAGACACATATATATATTCAATATGCTCAAGCGTGATTCAAATGAGAGAGCCTTTCCTCTTATTTATACTCTCCAAGTAGCTTCCTTAAAAACATCTTCTAGGTCACTTGGCCCACTTTCCTTATTTTAGGGTTGGGTCCACTTCTAATTTGTCCATTAAATTTATTATTGAAATAATTTATTTTGTATTCACTTTGAATTATAATACACTCATCACTTCACTTTATGATTTACCTTTTAAAATCTCTTAAACCACTTTGACTACTTTGACCTTTTGGGGCTTCTAGATGACATGTGAGAGTCCTCCAACTTTGTAAGGCCATAACTCTCAAACCGTGAGGATTTATGTGACGTTCCACATACCATCGGAAATTAAATGACAAGCACTATCCATCTAGGATATTTTCCCTGACAAAATCACTTTCCTTCATCTCATTATTCCACAATTAAGCATGGGTTCTCTTACTCCATAAAGCGTCTTCTCGTGAGGGATTTCACCATAAGGGGACCACTTTGGAGTTCATCCATATTTACTTCTTATAAACCATGAAAAAAAAATAATGAGTCATATTTACATCAAACAATATTGGATCCATTACCTAAGCCTTTGTGCTACGGGGCTTTCTTCAAGGGTTGAGATCAATGACAACCAACCTTAATCAACAGGAACTCCCTCACAAGAATTGACTTCCCCAAAATCGAGCAAAAGGAAGAGAAGAGCATTGTCTCCCACAGAAGATGGCACAAAATTTTCTCCATCAAAATAAAAACAAAAAACAAAGAAGAAGTTAGAGTTTGGGAAATAGGCAGAGGACCAAGGAAAAACTAGAGCAACAAATATCCTGAACCTGCCATATTTTGATTTAGAGCCCCTAGTTGTAGAAAAGGAAGTTGAGCCATCAGTTGTGGAAATGGAAAATCCTAAAGAAGCTGGGACACCATCAAAGAAGAAGGTCAACAAACAAACTAAGGTCCAGAAACTGAAAGAGGAAATTGTTGAGTTCAAGTTGTTAGAAAGACACATGAAGAAAGAAAATGAGACTCTTAGAAAATCTTCCCTCAAAATCAAATCTGCATTAGATCAATTGGCCATCAAGAATGAAACTGAAAAGCACAAAAACAAGAAGCTTCACAAATAGAATGGAAGATTGAAGAACATGAACAAGGTATTGAGGTTTAAGATTGTTCACAAAAACCTCAAAACCACAACTCACCTCAGGCTTGATACCTTGGTTGAAGCTGCCCTTGGTATGAGAGGAGGTGACCATAATTGATGAATCAGGGTCACAGGGAAGCTCAATCATTTTTTACTAAGTTTGGGAGCATTTACAAGTTTCCCTAGCTAAGAACCATTTCAAAATCCATCATTAGCTGCCCAAAAACGTTCCTAGGAAATCGACAGCTAAATGCACTATGTTTTTTCCTCTTAGTTGTCGAAAGTTTTGTCATCAATAGAAAACAAAGAGATCTCCACAAATCAAGGAAAATAGATTCCCCAATGATCTAAAAGGCTCCATATCGATTTTTCCAGTTATGACTCATCCTCATATATTGCTATCAAGCTAAGATTGAACTATATCTAGTTGTTAAAGAAAATCAAATATGGCCATATATTTTGGGATTTTGTTGTAACCTCCAAAATGTTAGGATACGAATCAACAAGCACTCTTTGTTATTTTTACCCTTTAAGTGGTAAAAATCGAAGATATTGCAATAGATTTAAGATATATGGCATGATTTTGTAAGGGATCAGATATCTATTTTGAATTTGCATTCATGAGGTATTTGCACAAAATCTCTAGAAACAACTAAGGAAGGGATTTGATCTCCTAGTCTGTAGGATCTAGATGTAATTAGAAGTTATAAATGATGGAATGTAATATGAAATAGGGGTTGGACATGAAGGGAGGATGGTATTGAAAAATCACCATCTATTGTACAAAAGTTCAACAGGTTGTAAGTGACTCTTTTTGGATGAATACAAAGACTTTATGCTTCAGGATTCCTGTTTCATAGTTTTGTGGGGAAGTACTTCTTGATGTAACTTGTTATTCTCTGGTTTCACAAATTGTCTCTTTATTTATTATTTATAAGAATATTATGTTCAAGATTTGTTCCAAGCACCCTATCCTTGCTTAAAACAATATTTATGTTTTCTTCTGAAATTTGAATGTACAATTCAGGTAGCAATGCTATGCATTTGAATTGAACCCTAATCTATTATTCTTTTCCATCTCACAAAATTTAAGGATACACTAAATGATTACCTTTCCTTGTTACATATGGTCTCAATTATCCATTCATTTACTCATCTTTATCCTTTTGACTCCATTTTCCCCAATGGCCCTCTTTTGTTGTCTCAACCAAAAATTCAAAAAACAAACCTTATGTCCTCATAACTAGCCTAATACCCAATCCAAACAAAGTTAGATCATACATAGAGATCCCTCTCGAAGTCTTCGAGGGATATATCCTTGACTCCAAGTGGTTTTGTGGTTACCTCTGTCAATTTCTCCTTCAGCCCAAGAAATTACAGAGTGCTAACATAATGGCAACCATACTGGGGAACTTCTCCAAGAAAGCATATCAAGTTTCCAGATTTGATTACTGATGGTGGACAATCATTAGACATAAGAAGCATGAGATCATTCACATGGCGACTCCAATCTCCATATGATTTCCAGTTCGAAGAATCCACTTCAGGAAGAACCTGAAACATCACAAAACTATTTGGAAATATCAGGTATTCGAGCTCAAATTGTATTCAAGACATAGTTGGATTTATCTGTAATTATTTTCTCTCCTATTATAATCCTATTCGAGAGTATATTTCTGAAATTCATAATGATCAGTTTCAAGATGAAGAGCCTCAAAGGACTCAGCCCATTCCTGTAGCTATGGTACACACTCCAATATCCATAGATAACCCAGTGAGACACAAACCTCATGCTTTATCTCCTACCATTGTTGAAATTCTAGTTAGCTATAAGCTCCTTGCTTTACCTCCTATACCTACAAAAATACCAGAAATATACAAGCCCCTAGATTTTAATCCTATTCTCCGTGACCTCCCTGTCAACTACAACAATAATCTGCCGAGGTTCGATGGAGAAAATGTGAATATCACTGCTGAAAAAAGCATTCAAAATATTGAGGAATTTCTTGATTTGTTTGAGGTGGAAGAAGACAATGTCTGTATCAGGATGTTTTCCTTATCATTATTAGGTAAATTTAAATATTGGTTTAAGAATCTTCCAGCTGCAAGCATTAGCAATTTTCGTCAATTTACGCAAGTTTTCCTAGATATATGGGTAATAATGGGAAATGTATTTCTCATCCTAGAAGATTATGACCACTTGAAAATACAACCGTGGGAGACAGGGAAGCATTTTTCATCTAGGTTCAGTAAGGTGTATCATGAAATGCTTGTTGATATAAGGCCACCCCCAGGATTATCTCACTTATATTTCCCAGATGCCTTCTATCTTGAGATGGCATTCCAATTAAGAGAAAGGAACACTGCAACCCTTGAAGAAATGAAAAACGTTGTTGTTGATGTGGAATCTAACCTGCTGAAAACAAAGGAAAAATTAGAAGCATTGATGAAAGACAAAATAGGAAAAGAACAGTCAATATCTTCAAAAATGAAACTAGACATTCTGACCAACACAGTCAATGAAGTGATGCATAGGATTAGCAGGAAAGAGGAACTTGTTGTTCGAAAACCTTATGTTTCATTAATTCCAGAAAGGAGAAAGACCAAGGTCCCCAAGATTTTTCCAATTCAGCCTCAATATTCTGATCCACCCAATGATTACTTCATGTACTCAATCCATGATACAACCAAAGATGAAATTCAAAATCAAATGGTGGTCAAAAAATCTCTTGAGATGATGTGCATGTTTGATGACCTTGCATAAGTAGATCATTTTCTAGGATATTATCATCAAAGTGATGATTATGTGGATAAGTTTGATGTTGACTGCTAAGGGAAACCAACACTATATTCATGAGAAGAAGAAGCCCCGATATCACAATGTGAAGATAACAACCAAGCTCTGCACACTAAGAAAGATTGCAAGGAGGAAACTGCAGAAAATTTTCAAGAAAGTGCAAACTGCTTGCCCCTATGTTTTTCCTCACTCCTAACAAAACATTACAATCAGATTGTAAATAGTAAGAATGAGGAGGCTTATGATGAACCAGTTGAGGAAAACAAGGATTATATAGGACCTATTTCAGATACAGAGGTGCAACCCTTGAATATTTTTTAATGTTAAACCTGAGAAGAAATCATAGAGCCTAGGACAAGTGATGAGATGATCCTTTTTTATTCCCTACCCTTATGATTTAGTTCATTTCATATTGTGAGAGGTAATCTTGGTCATATACCAATTGAGAATCACAGTGTAAGTCATGAAGTGCCAGTAGAACCAATGTCACAATCGTATGAAGCACTTTATGATTCAATAGTTGATATGATGGATAGCTTGTGTTTACAAAGTTGGGTTTCATTCTACCCTAATGATTTCAAAAACTGGTATGATATGGATATGATCAGGAAGTCTGCCCCATGTCCTAGTTCACTAGAAATATCATTACAAAACTCATTAGATAAAATGAAAGCATGTCCTGAAGTGTTTGAAGACATGGAAAGCACATGTGTAGCACCAAGTCAGGAAGTTGAATTGACTCACTCATAATACAAGGAAATAGGTCAAGTCTATCTTGATCCTATAGATTTCTATATGGAAAAAAATTTCATCATAGAGCAACCATTCCTTTCCATCATTTTTGTTTCTTTGTAGGTTTATCAAGATCCTTATGATGATGATCAAGCTTACAATCACTTTCAAGTACCCTTAACAAATCTATCTCTAATTGGGTGAAAAACATTGAAGGGGCCAAGGTGCCAGATCCAACATTTGATTGGTTATATTGGATATTTCATATTGATTAAGATCAAGCATTCTCAAGTTAGAATAGAATATATGTACATAAATAAGATTGTTAGATCATGTTTTTGTATTATCAGATTTAGAGTATGCATATAAGTGTTCCATGCAAGCATGTGGTCTATTTTATTTTTGTTTTACTTCAAAACTCAATCAACATCAGAATGAATAATCAACTGGTTTCCAATCACTACGTTGCAGGATAGATCAAGATACAGGTGGTGGGATCAACCCAATGGACATGGCATTGATTTAGGAATCCAGAGATATGAGATAATTGACACCTCCTTAGGAGTTTCCATCCATAATTGGAGCCTATATTAGGGTCCTATAGTATAGTATTTTGTTCTGCAGTTACCTATTTGGGAATTTTCTCTGATCATTTTGAGAATGTTTTCATGATAAGATGCTCAGGGGTAATGGTCCAGTGGTGTATCTTGTGTTTCAAAAGAGATGTCTAGGTATATCAAAAGTTGGTAAGTGGTAAGTTGGAATTATGATGCATACATATTAGTCTTTGAAGGTTTAGGGTGGCTCAATCAGTGGATTTCATGAATTTGGTTATAGTTTAGTTGTGGCATAAAAGTTTACTTTCAGTAGCTAAAAGAAAAAATATTATAGTTGTTAGCTACCGAAAGTTAAGACTTTCAGTAGCTAAATGGTTTATTCACGCCTATCGTTAACTGCCAAAAGTCCTGAACCTCATCAGTGTTAAAAGGGATCTTATCACTTTGGAATTGACGATGGTACCTCGATCATCATTTGTGGTTATGCTGCCAAAATTGATGTCTATCATCAATCTTCCAATTATCAGAAAGGATTATCATTTGTTGATCATTTTTCCCATCAAACATTCATAACCTAGATCATTCCCATACCATTTACTCTATCCCAAAAAAATGGTCACACACCTTCCCATGCTTTGAATCATTTTGATGATCAGTTTCTGATTGTTTTAAAGTCACTCATAGGTGCCCAAACCCTTCATCCTTTGACCATATCTTTTTTTCTTACTATTCTACCACCACCTCTGTTTTCATTTGAGTCTACCATTTTCCTTCCCATTCCCTGGCCACCCTATAATCTGCACAGTTTATCTAAGGTGTCTTCAGAAATTCTGGTGATGAAGATCACAACTGGAGGTGCCTTGCTGAGGAGGGAACTGCAAGAAATTTCATACCTTGAGGCTCACCCTGAGTCCTGTGAACTTTTAAAGGAAGTTGGATGTTATAGGTTCTTCCATAAGCGCCAGTGGTACCATCAGGGTATTACAAAAGTTTTTTCCAAGGATTTTTATGGTTTTAAGGTTCATCGTGGTCCTTTGGTGATGCAGATTGATGAGGCCAATGTTGTATTTGCTACAGACATGCCTGGTGCAGGAGAAAGGTGGTTTAAGACTACCTCAACCAAATAAGTTGATTTCATATTTTTCCTCAAAGAACAACATCAAGATATGAAATGGAAGAAGGATATCCTAAGGAGTTACTTGGAAGAGAAGTGGCAAACATTGCTAAAGATGATCCAGGTCTACATCACTTGTGAAGGAAGATATGGAAGAACCATGCTCTATCACTTCAGGCTACTCCTCCATTTCACAGGTAAACAACCTCTAAATATGCCTTGCTACCTTCTTAAGAGTCTTACTAAAATGTCATCCAAAGTTTAGGCCAAGCCTCAGAAAGCTAGCAACAACCTTTTTTATCATGGGTTGATCATGTTTATAGCTTTAGAAGAGCTCAACATAAGAAACAAGTCTTGGGACTTTCTCTTGTTCTGGGGAGAATTTGGGTAGGAAGCTCAAGCTAAGAAGGGAGGAACTCCCTCACAAGAATTGACTTCCCCGAAAACCAATGAAAGGAAGAGAAGAGAAATGTCTCCTGGAGAAGATGCCACCAAATTTTCTCCATCAAATCCGAAAAATAAAACAAGAAGTTAGAGTTTGGGAAACAGGCAGAGGACCAAGGAAAAACTGCAGCAACAAATATCCTGAACCTTCCATATTATGATTCTAATTCAGAGCCCCCAGCTATAGAAATGGAAGCTGGGCCATCAACTGTGGAAATGGAAAATCTTGAAGAAGCTGGGACACTATCAAAGAAGAAGGTCAACAAAAAAACTAAGGTCCAGAAACTGAAAGAGGAAATTGTTGAGTTCAAGTTGTTAGAAAGACACATGAAGAAAGAAAATGAGACTCTTAGGAAATCTTCCCTCAAAATTGGATCTGCATTAGATCAATTGGCCATCAAGTATGAAACTGCAAAGCACAAAAACAAGAAGCTTCACAAACATAATGGCAGATTGAAGAACATGAACATGGTATTGAGGTTTAAGATTGTTCACAAAAACGTCAAACCCACAGCTCACCTCAGGCATGATACCTTTGATGAAGTTGCCCTTGGTATGAGAGGAGGTGACCATGATTGATGAAGAAGGGTCACAGGGAAGCAAAATCATTTTTGAATAAGTTTGGGAGCATTTACAGGTTTCTCCAGCTAAGAACCATTTCAAAATCCACCATTAGCTGTTGAAAATCGTTCCTGGAAAATCGACAGCTAAATGCACTCTATTTTTTCCTCTTGGTTGTCGAAAGTTCTGTTATCAAAAAAAAACATAGAGATCTCCAGAAATCAAGGAAAACAGATTCCCCAATGATCTCAAAGGCTCCATATCAATTTTTCTAGTTATGACTCATCCTCATATATTACTATCAAGCTAAGATCGAACTATATCTAGTTGTTAAAGAAAATCAAATATGGCCCTATATTTTGGGATTTTATTGTAACCTCCAAAATGTTAGGATACAGATCAACAAGGAGTCTTTTCTATTTTTACCCTTTCAGTGATAAAAATTGAATATATTGCAATATATTTAAGATATATGGCATGATTTTGTAAGGGATCAGAACTCTATTTTGAATTTTCATTAATGAGGTATTTGCACAAAATCTCTAGAAACAGCTAAGGAAGGGATTGGATCTTCTAGTCTATAAGATCTGGATGTAATTATAAGTTATAAAAGATGGAATGTAATATGACACATGGGTTGGACCTGAAGGGACGATGGTATTCGAAAATCATCATCTATTGTACTTAGGTTCAACGGGTTGTAAGTGACTCTTTTTGGATGAATACAAAGACTTTATGCTTTAGGATTCCTGTGTCATAGTTTTGTGGCAAAGTACTTCTTGATGTAACTTGTTATTCTCTGGTTTCACATGTTGTCTCTTTCTTTATTTTTTATAAGAATATTATGTTCAGGATTTGTTCCAAACACCCTGTCCTGGCTTAAAACAATATTTATGTTTTCTTCTGATATTTGAATGTAGAATTCAGGTAGCAATGCTATGCATTTGAATTGAACCCTAATCTATTATTATTTTCCATCTCACAAACTATGAGGATCCACTGACATGATTACCTTTCCTTGTTACATATGGTCTCATTTATTCATTCATTTACTCATCTTTATCCTTTTGACTCCATTTTGCCCAATGGCCCTCTTTCATTGTCTCAACCAAAAACTCAAAAAACAAACCTTTTGTCCTCATAACTAGCCTAATACTCAACACAAACAAAGTTAGATCATACATAGATATCCCTCTTTGACTCTTGGAGGGATAGATCCTTGACTCCAAGTGGTTTTGTGGTTACCTATGTCAATTTCTCCTTCAGCCTGAGAAAATATGGAGTGTTAATAACGTGCATGAGATTAATACCGGTAAGAATTTTCAATGCCTTGTTATGAGACAATTTGAAATGGTGCTGAGAGGAGGACAAGACAAAAACAACACATAAGCAAAGATAACATGTTCCCATGCTGGGAGAAACCACTCAAATTGTAGAGGGTAAAAGAGGCTCCAAATGATGAGGAAAACGCTTGCAGATGCCAATAGGACTGAGGTAAAAATTCTATGATAAAGTCAAGGCTGAGGTTTAAAAGAACACATGGATGCATTAGTTGAGGTGAAAGGATTATCCCCTAGGAGTAAGTTCTGATCTAGGGGCAAGGTAAGTCTGAGGTATATGAATAAAGTAAGGATGTGAAGACGATTTTGGGCGCAAATATCAGTACAGTGTAAACAAAAAAGTGAGGAAGAATGCGTAGAGGTTAAGGGCGTTATTAAGCCTGAGTGTAGATTGAAGGGTAAGATTGAGTCGCCAGAAATGCAGCGAGTGTTATACATGCATTCATGATCATAATTTTTCTTAATAACTGATCAAATTTTAATTCATTGAACGAAACAATCACAATTGAATTACCAAATTATTTCAGAATACATTACAACATTCATCAAAATATAAATCCACATATAATATTTTAACTAATATACCAAGCAAAAATTTTACACCTGCGTACTATAACCGAAGGCGAAGAATCCAAAGTTGTTGTCCCATGCTTGTGCTTCATCCAAATCCATCTTGCTAACCGTTGAGACCTCACTAGTACCTCCCAACCAATGGTAGGGGTATTCTTCTTCCCCCTGAACCCCCTGAACTTCAAAGGGGCCACACCCACAAACCAAAGAAAACTAGCTCCCATATCACCTCGCAAGGTCGAACTACCACTCTCTAATCGATCTAGGCATCCCAAATCCCACAAGAAAAATTAGTCAAGAAAAATATCGGTAGCGTAACCTTACGCCTACCAGTCCTCCCCCATTCTCCTTCTCTGTCATTTATTTTATAGAGTTTTCTTAGTGACTAGTTTCCCAAATGAACATTAATTTCTTTTTATTAAATTTTTATTAGGAATATTCTCCCCCATACACTTGTCACCCGATCCCTTAGTTGCACCATAAATTCATTTAATTAATTAATTAGTTTAATTTTCCAATTTCCCTCACCCACCTAAAATAATTCATAAACACGCTCCTTGATGTCCCTTTATTCCCTTACATTCCCTTAATGACTGACACCTTTCTTAAAACTTTTTTGAGTTCAAAATTAGAAAGTTCTCTAGAGTAGATTCCCTTCTATGTTCCACATTCCTTTTGTATTTAAGTGTCCCCTTTTTGGTCTAAGTTCTATATTAGTAGGTTTTGTACTTAGCCAACAATTAATCTTTTAAATAATTTAATCCTTCATTAATTTATTTTTTATTTAATTCTCACCCCCATTTTCTTCATTCCCCCCTTTATAACTTTCTTAATTAAATTTTAGTTTGTCAAGACCTAAGTAGACCTAGGCTTTAAATTCTTTAGGCTCAACAAGAATTGCTTTTAAGGTAAATTTTAAAATTATTAATCTTTTCTCATGCAATATTCATTTTAAGGATGACCAAGTCTTAAGGAGACATAGTTTTCTAGGTAATAGGTTCATCAACTCACTGGTGTTTGAAAATCTTGATGTGCCCTTCAAGACACACTACATTCTCCAAGGGTTCCACTCACCTTCATTCATGTTTCATTTATGCAACGTGCCCTTCAACACGCACTACGTGATGCAAGGGTTCCGCTCGCCTTTTGAGTGATTTTGGTAGACATCAAACCCATAGAGTCAATATGCCGTTAGGTGACCTTGTGGGAGACTAAGGGACTCTAAGGAATAAGGACTCTACCTTATTTTGTGCCCCTTAGAATCATCGTGAGCGACTGTCACAGTCTGCACACACGACATCGTAGATCTCTCGAACTAGGTAATCGTTAACCTACAGTTCGAGCCATGGCGGGAGTTCTATTAGGTTGTGGAAAGGCTACTACCACACCTCTCCCTCAATATATATGGTTTTTGTTCATGAACCCTTTACTCCAAATGTGAGTATGGTTAGCAAGATATTGTCAGCCTGCATCTATCAACGAAACATGTCAGCGATAAAAAATCAACATCATAATATACCAGTCATATGTCACATATGCAATATCAAAAGCACTCAAACCATAACAGTCCACTCCCTAACTCGATCTAGAGTCCAAGGAGGTCCATCGATGCCATCGACATCCTCAATCATCCCAGCCTCCTGCACACTCAGGAAAAACCAGTCAATAGCACCTTTCTCTATAAATATAATAAAATAAAATATCATCGGATCCAGAACATCATCATAATCCATAATCGAAATAGTCAATCATACAATGAACCGGAGTTACGCTGGACACAAGTTTCCTCAAAGAATAAGTCCAATCAGGTCTGTGCAAGAGCGGGATGTTACGTACACCCCCTCTTGTTTTAAACTTCATCCAGAAGTTTCACAGTACATAAGTGCCAAAATAAAGTATCTCACAATATCTATGTCTAGCTATCAAACAAAAATGGAAACTACTAATGCATATCATATGCGTCCTCCTAGGTAGGTGAGTGCAGACTATAATTGTCCCACTAGACCTTGACCTGATTGACAGTTCAACACCGTAGCTATTGAATGTGACGGTCTAGAAAGAGGATTGGCTCCTCCGTGAGCGCACCCTCACCCAACATTCACTAAGAAGTTAGTCAATCTCATGCATAGGATCACTCACCCTAAGCCGCACATGGATACAACATAAACATCGTGCATACGCCTCAAAGAATGAGGTATGACTAGCCATTAGTCCCTTCATAATTATGGTCACTTGATGTGCATCGAAAAAACCCTTCTGTCAATCTTGCACTTCTTCCAACCCTTTTACTTATTGTTTTTACTTTCTCTTCCATTTCTTGGATCGATTTTGGTCCTACCAGGACCCCATCCTCAATTCTATCCCCACTCAAAGGCATCTGATCTAGTCACCTATAGAGAAACTCAATGGTGCCATCTTAATGGGACCATGATGGTCGTTGTTGCACGCAACTCGACCAACGAAAAGAACTATTTCTAAAGTTTATGTTGGTCCAACACACACCTACGCAACACAACCTTCCCAAAAGGTTCATTCCTTTGGTCATCCTGTCTATCTCAAGGACATGTTGTACTAACGTTCATTGGTGTTCCCAAGGTCTATTTGGAAACTCATCCAAAACTTCTTGCAAACCCTGAATGCCTGATCAGATATTATTCCTTTGGTACGCCTGGTAGTCTAAAAATCTTGTTGATATACCCTCAGGCTATAACCGGTGCCTGATGCATCGTATGCACAGGGAAAAAATGTGAACTCTTCATCATAGTGTCCACTGTCATGAGAATCGAGTAGTGCCTCCTTGTTGTCAGCGACAAGTCAACAATGAAGTCCGTCGAAAAGACCTCCCATGTCGATTCTGGAATAGTGTGTGGTCGTAGCAATCTAGACAGATGTTTATGTTCAGCCTTCACCTGTCAACCTTATAGACATCTCGCAACGCAGTTGATGATGTCTGCCTTTATCCCTACCAGAAGAATAAGGGCTTAAGTTCGGTCCTCATCTTCATGACTCTTGGATGAACCATGTACACTGCTATATGAGCCTCGCATACGATCAAAACTTCTCAATTTGTCATTAGGATGTAATTAAATCAAGTTATTATATCTCAAGGATCCATCGTTTTCCACAGTATATCCCTCAATTTTGGTACCAATATGGTGTCTTCCCCGAAAAATTCCTTACCCTCATTATACTATTCAAGGTCGCGCTGTAGTTAGAATATTTTCACGTAGATTCGTTTGAAGAGGTATCATTGAAAATGTGTGTGGTCTCCGACACAATGTGTCTGCCACTCTGTTCATTGTTCCTTTTAAGTAGGAAATCTCAAATCATAATCGAAAAGCAGTTCTGACGAGCGCCTTTTCCATGCTTTCAAGTTGTTTTTCATAAAATGGTGTTGTAAACCATAGTGGTCTGTTTTTAGCTCGAATTTCCGTCCAATCAGGTAGTGTCTCCACACTCTCAGGGTATACACGATGGCTAACAACTCCAAATCATGTGTCGTGTAGTTCTCCTATGCTTTCTTAACTTCCTCGAGATGTAAGTGATCACTCAATCATCTTGCATCAAGATTGCACCTAAGCCTTCCTTGGATGCATCAATGCATACCAAGAAGTCCTCATCCATGTCAGGGAATTTTAGTATTGGCACTGTCGTCAATAGCTTATTGAGCTTTCAAAATGATTGCATGCATTTCTTGGTCCACACAAACGTCTTCCTCTTCTTCTACAATTCCATAATCAGATTTTCTATATTCGAAAAACCCTCAACGAACTGTCGACAATATCCCACTAAATGCATGAAGCTACGCACTTTTGGGACATTCTTTGGTGCCAACCATTCCATAATAGCCTCTACCTTTCCTGAATCCACAACGATACCTTCACCGAAGGTAACATTCCCTATATAATGATTCTTCGATTGATAAAAAAAACATTTCGACAATTTCCCTAATAATTTGTTCTCTGGTGGACACTGTCGTACCAGGCACAAATGTTCGTCACGTTCATCCATCATCCGAGAATATATCAAAATATCATCAATGAACATTTGAAAAACTTATCCAAGTATTCGCGGAACACCCCATTCATCAAAATCATGAATATCCTGGGGTGTTTTTCAGTCAAAAGGGTAAACTCGTAGTGTCTTAACAACGTCTTGAAAGAGGTCTAAGGAATATCTTCCCTTTAAATCACAACTGGTGATAACCAGATCTCCAGTCAATCTTCGAATACACCATTGCACATTTCATTTGATGAAAGAATCATCTATTCTTGGAAACAGATATTGGTTCTTCATCATTGCCTTGTTCAAATGACATTAGTAACTGCAAAGTCTCCACAACCCCTCCTTCTTTCATAGGAAATAGCAGGTGCGCCCCATGGTGATACATTTGGACGTAAAATTCCAAGGTCCAACAACTCTTCAGTTGCAAGGTTAACTCCTGTAAATCAAGTGTCGACATAAGACCGGGTGTTCTTGCTATCGGTTCGGTTCCATGCTTCAAGTCAAAGGTAAATTTCGGTTCTCTTTCGAGTGACAACCGTGGAAACTCGTCTGGGAACACGTCTGCTAACTCCCATACTACTAGAAGGTTATCTAATCCTTCTGCCATGCCCTAGTCGTTCAGTGCCAAGAATGCATATAAATTCCATCCTTGAGCATGCTCTTTTGTAGTTATAGGGAAGAATGATCCTTAGGGATACACCTTGGTTCCTTCCTACAATCACATTTCTTTGTCCCTCAACACCAATCCATCTAGACCACTTCGTCTTACTGTTGAGCATCGCATCATGCGATTACCCACCAGTCCATACTAGTCACTCTGTCATAAGATATTAGGATCATGAAGTCTAGGTCGAACTTCGTTACATTATTACCTAGGTTAAAGCGATAGTTCATACCCTTTCCTTCACCCATACTATTAGTTCTTGAATCCATTTCGATTAATCTAAGCTCGTCTTGTCAAATTCCTTTACCTAAATCCCTTCAACGTGGTACTAGGAATAAAGCTCTCTGTAGCACCAGGATCTCACAAATACCAAAATTTTGGTTGATGATGGTACCTGATGCCTCGAGCACAATGGAATGGTGCTTATCTTGGCGGTTATTCACTGTTGTCATGAATTCTATGGGCCTTAGCCATCTTCACAACGATAGTGTTTCCTATTGGCTTGACCGCTCTGGCCCTCTCAACTAGACAACCATGCTGGTAATGTGGCTCTCCACATGTCCAACATTCGGTATTTAGTATATTACTTTGGGCCCTTGAAGTAGTAGCTGTTGGCCCACCAACCTAAAACCCTGGTCTGTTCCGTTGAACAGGCTCAATCGTTGTTGTTGTCTTAGCAGTGGTCCCTTGTAGGGGGTTCTCTACTGAGGAACTTGTTGTCGTGGTGCCATGAGCAAGGATTATATAGACATATATTGATACTAATATGTCTTGTTTGGTTGGTGTCTAATGTTGCTATGTACCATATGTCTTCAGTCCAAACAGTCATGCAGGAGTCCTTCCCTAACTCCCGCGGTAAATTATTCTTCAGCTAAGAGGCCTACTGGACTGCATCGTGCAATGTCAAGGCATTTATACCCTCGCCTTCTCACAAAGATGGATTTAAGGCCGCACACAAACTTGTTGAACTCTACATTCTTCATGCTCAGATGCAGGGCATACCGGAGTATCTTCATAAATCTGATCTCATAATCTAGCACCGTACGACCGCTTTTCGTAAGGTGCAGAACTCATCGAGATGGTGCTCAATGAATTCCTCTGACGATTACTTCTCCTGGAACCATTCATCGAACCGTTTTCATAACAAGGCTTCGACGACCATGTTTAGCTGAGGTAGGATCGTCTTCAAACTTAGAAGATAAGACTTTCATGCTAGAGGTCAAAATCGTGAAGCATGAATCACATTGCCATGTCTCTCTAACCATGCCTCGACGAAAAAGCGGTCTGTGGCACTCGTGGACTCGGGAACTTAACCCCATCAAGTTTTCCATGAAAGCTACCAGTACTGGTGGGGCACGTTGTGGATCCTCAGGGGTACAGGTGCCCTGGCCTTATCTTTTTACAAATGGTTAATCAAGGCCTCTGACATTTAGCTGGAAGGACCATGTCAAACCCAACGCATCCCGTGTGATAATATGCTCATGCTCAAGACTTGTTCTTATCCTTGGGGGTTGGACCCCTATGGCACGGGTGCTACTGGAAGTGTCGTGCCTCCTCCCCTGTCACCACGTCGTGAACCTTTGCGACATCCTCTAACCATGAGTAACTCATGGGCAAGTTAAGATTTAATTTAGCACTAAGTTCATAATTCAAGTGTATAATTCAGTGGAAGGTGTGGCTATCCACAGTCATAGGGTTGAACCCACTCTGATACCATATGTAATGAACCTCGTCATTATGACCACAAGCGACGTACAACAGGTCAATTTTTTTTTCTCTTAGTGTTGCATTAGGAAATTAACATCATACTAAGGGTGACATCGTCGACACATCAATCACATAATTTAGCAAAACAATAGTAATGAATTAATAATCGAATACGTCACAATGCCGACAAGACATCGCCATGTACCACAAAATGAATGGAGATGTATTAACTCATTAAATAACAACCGCTAAACACAAAGTCTATGATCATCGATCTCATAAATCCATCAATCCTAAACAACGATTAATCAAGGCACATGAGAATCATTCGCATTACTCCCAAGAGACCATGCTAAATTCAAGGCACCAACGTGTATCAGTTAATTTTCGAGGCACAAGGCCTCGACACAAAACACAATCATCCATAACAATTTTCATTAAGCGCTAGAATACTAATGTGTAAGAATGTCATTTATTACAAAATCTAGATGCGCAAGAAATTTAATATCTAAGCCTTTATACATTACAAAACATCAATGTTTCTAGAGTTCATCTAGAGTTTATATCAATGACAACTAACTTTCCAACAATAATTGAATGAGACAAAAACAATATTATTTAAGTCTTAAAATCTTTGAACAATTTTCACTAATCACTATTTCCAAGGCATACCAATACATATTCCCTTTTTCTACTTATATATGTTACCTTTTTATATCATTCTCTTAAAATGTCCTCGCCCTTGAAAAATCTCATTCTTCATGATGCTTACTCTAAGATATAAACAAACTTTATTTCTTCAACACAATTAAATAAGTATAAACTTAACCCTTCACCACATCCATCATCAATCCCTTTTAAAATTTTAACACATTAAATACATTATATTAAATCAATTTTCAAATTTATTTTGACTAGCTTGTTAATATATTTTCACTTATATTCATTAAACATACACTAACATAAATAATTCATATAAAAACTGAAAGCCTTATACTATTGTAAAACCAATGTATCTCATATAAAAACTCAAAGCCTACTACGTATCTCATCTAATACATAAATTACTTAAAATGAATAATTCAATAAAATTACTTAAAAGCCACTTGGAGTAAGTGACAGGAGGATTAAATTGCTGCGCAGCAGAAAAGCGCAAGGATTACATCAGATCGTGAGGGAGGCTGCAAGGAGCAGGCCGACTGACAGTGGTGATGGTTTTTCTTTTTCTGAGCGTCATGAGTAAACATATCCTAAAGGGAAGTAATCACTAAGAGCCGTTAAACCGGGGTGGAGGTAAAACTAGCACTGGAAAACTCAGAGACAACCATCCGCCTCCAATTCCCCACAGATATGAGTGTGCATTTTCTGAGCAGAATGCTCCACGGGGGCGCTGGTAAATGCTAGGAATGAAGGGTCATAACTTAGAGAACGCGATCGAGTCATGACTGTAACGCGCTATCCGAAATCCCCTACCTCAGCGTTCTCGCTCGCTTCTCGAGATTCTTGATTGGAAGGAGTAAGGTGGCTCTAAATACACGACTACTTCACTGGAAGAACGGTTGGCATAATCACCATGATGTCAATCAAATGAAACTGTTGGTTAGAAATCATGAAAAAGGATTGTACATGAGGCCATGTACAACAAGAAGGAAAGGGTAGACTCAAGTCAGGAAAACGAAAGGGTTGATAGTCCGCACCAGGCTGGGCGAATCAAGATTCGCGGAGAAATGCAAGCATGGAATTCTCCCATCGAAGAAACGGATTTTCTCAGCTGGAAATGCTACCATACGCCTACGGGATGAGGGCGGAGGGTCTGGGAATGGAACAGCAGAGAAATATGGTGTCAACGTGCGAGGCTTTCCCCCAACGCACAAGGTGCCTTCAAGGCTCAAGTCACAAGGGTTTCTAGGTGAATGCCGAGGAAACACAAAAGCGCAGAGCCCACTAGCTGCGCTGGGCAAAGGAAGAAGGTGTAAGGAAAATCGTTGGGCGAGGATATGATATCACTGAGAAAATATCACATGACTCGAAAAATGATGAAAATGTGTAATGGAAGTTGCGCTCGATAAGGGTTGAGTAAAATTCCTTTTGTTTTTGTGGTTTAAGCAGGAAATTGAGGAAACACTAAGTATCTTCAAAAGGTTGGCCTCTCCTACAAGATTTATAAATTTTTTTTGAAGGAAAAAGTGTATGTGATTAATATCGGTAAGAAGTTCCAATGCGTTGTTATGAGACAATATGAAACGGTGTTGAGAGGAGGACAAGACAAAAACAATGCATAAGCCTCTTAGCATGCTCCCATGCTGGGCGAAACCGCTCAAATCGCAGAGGGTAAAAGTGGGTCCAAATGCTGAGGAAAATTCCTGCAGATGCCAACAGGACTGAGGTAAAAACGCTATGAGAAATTCAAGGCTGAGGTTTAAAAGAACGCATGCATGCATTAGTTAAGGTGAAAGGATCATTCCCCAGGAGTAAGCTCCGACCTGGGCGCAAGGGTAACTCAGGTATACGAATAAAGTAAGGATGCGAAGACGATTCTGGGCACAAATATCAATCCAGTGTAAGCACAAAAGTGACGAAGAATGTGCATAGGTTAAGGGAGCGATTAAGCCTGAGTGTAGATCGAAGGATAAGTTTGAGTCGCGAGTGTTATACAGGCATTCATGACCACATTTTTTCTTAATAACTGAAAAAAAAATTTAATTCATTGAACAGAACAATCACAATCGAATTACCAACTTATTTCAGAATACATTACAACATTCATCAATATCTAAATCAACATAAAATATTTTAACTAATGTACCAAGCAAAACTTTTACACCGAAGCTTGCTCTCTGTCCAGCTCTGGCTTGCTAACCACTGAGACCTCACCGGTACCTTTCAGCCAATGCTAGGGGTATTTTTCTTCCCCCTTATCCCCTGAGCCGCAAAGGGGCCACAGCCACAAACAAGAGAAAACTAGCTCCCATCTCGCTTCGCAAGGTCGAGCTACCACTCTCTAATCGATATGGGTATCCCATCTCGCATAAGAAAAATAAGTAAATAAAAATAGCGGTAGCGTAACCTTACCAGTCGTCCCCCATTCTCCTCCTTCGTCATTTCCTTTATAGAGTTTTCTTAGTGACTAGTTTCCCAAATTCACATTAATTTTTTTTAATTAAATTTTTATTAGGAATATTCTCCCCAGTACACTTTTCACCTTTTGTTGCACGATAAATTCATTTAATTAATTAATTTAATTTGTCAATTTTCCTCACCCACCTAAAAACGTTTCTAAAATGTTTCTCTATTTCCCTTTATTCCCTTACATTCTATTAATGAGTGACACATTTCTTAAAGCTTTGTTGAGTTTGAAATTAGAAAGTTCTCTAGACTAGATTCCCTTCTATGTTCCACATTACTTTTGTATTTAAGTTTCCCCTTTTTGGTCTAAGTTCTAAATTAACAGTTTGTGTACTTAGCCAACAATTAATATTTTAAATAATTTAATCCTTCATCAATTTTATTTATTTATTTAATTTTCACCTCCATTTTCTTCATTCCCCCCTTTATTACCTGCGTAATTAAATTTTAGTTCGCAAGACCTACTTAGACCTAGGCTTTAAATTCTTTAGGCTCAGAAATAATTGTTTTTAAGGGAAATTTTATAATTATTAATCTTTACTCATGCAATATTCATTTTAAGGTTGATCAAGTCCTAAGGAGACATAATTTTCTAGGTACTATATTCATTAACTCACTAGTGTTTAAAAATCGTGACGTGCCCTTCAAGATGCACTATGTGCTCCAAGGGTGCCACTCACCTTCATTCATGTTTTATTTATGTGACGTGCCCTTCAAGACACACTACGTGCTCCAAGGGTGCCACTCCATCAGGCGACCTTGAGAGACTAAGGGTCTCTAAGGAATAAGGACCCTGCCTTATTTTGCGCCCCTTGGAATCATCGTGAGCGATTGTTACAGTCTTCACTCACTACATCGTGGATATCTCCAACTACGTAATCATTAACCTACAGTTCGATCCATGGTGGGAGTGCTAGAAAACTGTGTCAGGGCTGCTGCCACACCTCTCCCTCAATATCTTTGGTTGTTGTGCATGACCCCGTTACTCCAAATGTGAGTCTAGTTAGCAATCTATCATCATCATGCATTCATCAATGAAACATCTCAGCGATAAAAAATCAACTTCATAATATACCAATCATATGTCACATATGCAATATCGAAAACACTCAAACCATAAAAGTCCACTCCCTGACTCAATCCAGAGTCCAAGGAGGTCCATCGATGCCATCATCATCCTTAATCAGTCAAAAGTCTTGCACACTCAGGAAAAACTAGTCAATAAGACATGTCGATACAAATATAATAAAATAAAATATCATCAGATCCACAACATCATCATAATCCATAATTGAAACAGTCAGTCATTTAATGAACTGACGCAAGTGTCCTCAAAGAATAAGTCCAATCAAGTGTGTGCAAGAGCGAGATGTTACAAAATCAAGAAGGTAATTCTTGATAGAGTTGCAAGAGAAATTTCCAAGGTAAATCAAGAAGGTAATCCCTGATAGAGTTGCGAGAGAAAATTCCAAGGTAAAACTTGAATAGTAAAATTTAAAACCTGAAATAAAAGTCCAAACCTGAAACCAATATATTGGCAATCATATCATCTAAAAATAATAAAATAATATTCCCTAAATCAAATGTAGTACAGGCTTGCAAGATTTGGGTTTTGGGAAAACCTTTGGACAAGGTAAAATGACATCCTATTGGGGGGAGTTTGAATACAAGAGTCTGTTAGGATTTCAGGAAAGGTAATTCAAACAAGGTAAAATGACATCCTTATGGGGGAGAGTCTGAATACAAGAGTTTGATACGCTTACGATAAAGTTAATTTGAGAAGGTGATTTAGGAATGTACATCCTTAGGGTTGTGGGAACTCAATGATTTTGATAGTAATTATGGAATAATTATATAAGGTGAAAACTGGAACAAAAAAAATCTAATGATAAAAACCTGAAGGTCTTCTGGGAAGGTGAAAACCCAAAAATTGAGCCCGAAATAATAATAAAATAAACCAATTCTTAAAAATAATAAAACAATCCATGATCAAAATGTTTAATAATAAAATAATACACCACATGTTTCGGGCTTTGAAGGCCAGGTAATNTCTGGGAAGGTGAAAACCCAAAAATTGAGCCCGAAATAATAATAAAATAAACCAATTCTTAAAAATAATAAAACAATCCATGATCAAAATGTTTAATAATAAAATAATACACCACATGTTTCGGGCTTTGAAGGCCAGGTAATTAAACTATGCACATGAAGGTGATTCCCTAATTTCCCAATGAGGAGACTTTGATAGCCTTACAGGCTACGAGTTCCAAAAAAGAAATTGAAAAAATGTTAGCTTGACATTTTAGTGAGGAGAACCCATTAGATGTAATCCAATAATGTAAACATGATGAAAATACCTTGATTGTTAAAGTATGATGGGATTTTGAGAAATTAAAATAAGGAAAATAAAATAGAAATAAAATAAAACAAATAATTTTTAAAAGTGAATAAGTTTTGAAAAACAAAAACAAATAAAATAAAATAACAAAAATATTGCAAATTAAAAAATAAATAACAAAGTACAAACTTTGGTACTTTGGCATTTCAGAAAAAATTGCATAATGTTGAAAATTAAAATTCCTATGGTTAAAGTAATTCTCCAATGTAATTGGAATTCCCCACAATAATTACTAGAATTGAATAACAAAACTGCACCCCATAGTGCATGTCACATGATAAATTTCTAGTGAGGAAAGTTGTTGATACAATAAATCTTGATGGAATAAAACAAAAATAAAATTTACATGTAAAGCGATAAATTTAAAATCATGTCAAGATTTGGAATGAAATAAAATTAAAATAATGAAAATAGAATACAAAATTAGGATAAAAATGAAATAAATAGAAAATGTATAATCCCATTTATACAAAATCAAATTTGGATGGGTAACATGAGTTTCAGTTCTGAATATGGATCAAGGTTCCAATTATGGGTCAAGGTTCCAATTGCAAATCAATATTCCATATCTAGATAAGATTCTCCACTTAGAAATCCATGGAGTCTAAAAATGACATATTATGAGAAGGTGGCAATTAAATAGAAATCTCAGATACAAATATTGGAAAATTCATCGATGGAAAGGTTGAATGAAACCAAATCCCAAATAAACAAAATAATTACAATTACAAATGAAAACGAGGGTTTTGGGTAAGACAAGTGGCATGTAATGACTTGGTAATGTGAGGTCATATTTCTATTAGTGTATGTTATGATTCCATATCCAACATTTGGGTTGTAGAGAAATGTACTTGGAAGATAAAAATTATGGATGTCTGGATTCTAAATGATGGATTCAATGATGATCGAGGTTTGATTGAGTCTAGCCAATATGAATAATATTAAGGGATTCCCATATGCATTTCTTATTTTAAGTGAGAATATAAACAAATATGGGGTTTCCATCTCTTTTTTTCACTTGGAGGATAAGATCTTGAGTTTTATGTCATCATTCTTCCTTGACTGTCCACACTATTGCTCTTCTATTTTTGCATGATTATCTTGAAGAATTGAAGAAACATAAGTGTCTTTCATAGGAAATGAATCTACAACTCTATTACTACAACCACAAGAATAATTGACATAATTATACAAGGAAGAAGACACTTGCTACTAGGTTATAAAATCTAAGTTCTTTCCTCTTGCCATTTTACTAAAAAATATATGAAAAAGAGATTGTCTTGTTAAAAAATGACGAAATGATTAGATGGATTTTCTTACAAGAAATCATCTATGATATTTTCCTTTTACGAACAACCTAATGTTGTAAAAAAATGTCATGAAAGATCTGTAAACATGTTTTTCTTGCTTGTATCTAATAAAAACTAATATCTTGAACTCTTGAAAAAAACAAAATATTCTTTGATTCTAGTTATGGATTGTAAACTAAAATCTATGATTAACATTAGAGAGGTAAAACATGAATATGAGGACAACAGGTACAAGACACAAAGTTAAAATATTATCTTCATTCAATCCAACCATTCACTCGTCCATATTGCAGTGGTATGATAGTATAAGCCAATGCACAAGGAACCAACAAATATTTTTTAAGTCATAAAACAAAACATTAAACCATACAATCATATAGGACCAACAAATACATTTAAATCCATTAAAACCATCTAATGCAAAAGGATCAAAATAAACCTGTCAATTTCATCCCACAGGGATCAAAGAAGCATCATAAATAAAATGTATATTGAAGAACATCTGAAAGTACAAGATCAAATAAATTATTGGAAATGGAAAACTTCCTCAAATATAAATAACGAATAAAGATATAAAGATACAAACCCATAACCCCCTTAAGGTAGGTAAAGAATATTTAGTAGGATCATAGTGATAGTGGATTAGGCATTAGAACTCAAATTTTGGTCGGAAGGGGGAGGGATTTCCTTTTTCTTTTATAAGAAACATAAAAGGGGGGTTTGTTGTATCCACAAATCCTTCATAGTGTTAATTTCTCAATTTTCATAATTGCACAAGTTGTGCAATTAGCATCACTTAAGTTATGTACAATGCATCTAAGCTCTCTCTCACACACACATTAACGAATAATTTTACTCATGTAGCTATTATTACTTACACCATCACTATTTGGATATTTCATTAATCAATATATGATATATGTCTAATTTATTAATGAGTTACTTTTCCCAAGGTTAATGAAACAAAATCATCTATTATATATTAGTTCTTATCAATATGAGCTATAGAATTATTGATACAATACATCGTGTCAAATCTTAATTTGAAAAGCTAGTTATTATACCAAATATCTTAGATTTTCCCCCACTATGGTTTCTATGAACAATTTAATATTGTTCATGTATGTAATAAATCAACATCACTAATAGTTGTTGATCGTAAAATATGCTTGGTCATTTGTAAATCTCTCTCTTGTATATCTTGTTCCTAAACTTATAATTTTTTCCATTTTATGGAGGGTTCATGAGTCTCGTTATAATTTTATCCTTCCCCAAATTCAACCATTGTGTTATTCCATAACCAAAATGCACCAATACTTAGAGTATTTTTTAATTATTTCGTGGAATAACCTCCCTTTCGTTGTAATCAAAATGTACTGCAATCTTCTGCTAACCTCACTTTGTACTACACTTAGAATTGTTTTCTATTTTTCACCACAGGTTGAGTTACTCATTCATCTCATGTCCAATTTTTTTTTCATATGCTATACGATACTTAGTAATTTATTGACACCTCACTTCTCTCTCAATACCTCAAAACTTAGTCATTTTATCCTTTTACTGTGGAAGTGAAGATCGTATCACAAGTATTGAAAAAACTTATTTTATTTCCGTCTGTACATTTTCTTTGTGACACTTAGTCATATTTTGAGATTTTACCACGGGCCCAAGGGATCATACTTTCTCCACTTTATTTTCTTTCATATCCATATCTCCATAGCTCCATAGTGAATACTCATTCTTCTTGTCACATTCCCCGAGTAACATTAGATGAAAATATTTCGGAAAGGAACAAGTGCTTAAGTATCAAAGGGTCATTATTAAAGGAACATTTCTCAAGACCATTCTCAATAAATTGAAATTAAATTCAACTTAATCATTCTTTCAAAAAAATACCTTCAGGGTTTATTTTGTAAAAATAATTTCTTTGGTATTAATGTTCAAAAATACTATACATAATTCACCTACTCTTTAAGCACAATGTCCAAAAGGAAAGAGATATTTTATGGAGATGCTTTGAATACATTCACACATGAAGATTCAAAATATCACTACCCCAAACCTTACAAATACTATTCTACATTTTTGCCTTAAGAAACAAACACTAATGATATTTGGATATCAGGAATTGCGAAGGTAAGGTGTTTTTTGAAGTTTTCAATGTTAAAGAGATGGTTTCATGGTGTATAGAAAAATACAATAAGACTCAGAGAATCATTTAGTTGCGAGGACAATCTCCACTTTCTCTAGTTCCATCAACTTTCAATAATATGTTCAAGTTAGCAGAGATGAAAATGACGTTCAAAGTCGATGAACATTAAGAGTTCCTGAATACTAGAAATGGTGGTTGAGACCTATTGTTGCAACATCTCGAAGACTCGACGACAACGATAAAGGATTTATCAACTATACGGGTTAGTCATTTAAGAAAATCATATCAAGAAATAACATGTATTATTTCTAGGGTTCTTAGACAAGAATCAACTGTTGCAGTTCCTCATCTAGCTCTTTGTATTTTATATTTTTCTATCCAAGAGAAAGCGATTTTCAACTGGTCGAAAATTATCTCTTCTGAAATCAATTATTCCAATTATCAAAATTTAGGAAGAACAAGAAGTTATATATGTCTGTATATTTAATATTATCATCACATATTGTCATTTATTCGAAGGATTTCATTTAGAAAAATAGGTTAACTACATGTTAGACCCTTTTCATACATGGTACCCTGCTTTACGAAAGCATAAGACAATGTACCATTTTTATGAAGTCTATAATTCATTCATTTCTTCTTTCAAGAAACTCATGTTTGAAAATGGTCGCTCAAGACTATCATTGGATGAAACAACCTTTTCAGATAAAAGGGGAAGTTTTGAGGCAATGGAAAATTACATTTTCATTAGATTTTATTGTTCTCGAGAAGCCCCAATTTATATTCCATTTTATGTTCCAGAAAAGAACATTTGCAATAGAGGTTTTTAGATAGTACATTTTTTTGCCACTCTTATTTTATGAAATAAAGAAAAAGTAGTTCATTTCCTTGCGATGGAGAAATGACGAGACTACACCAAAAAATTCTTCAACAATTGACGAGTATGCAGTCCAATTTGACCAGTACAATTTAAGTTGGAAAATAAAGTAAAATTTTTTGAACCTAATCAATATCTCATGAATAACGTGACTTATGTTGGTTTCAGTGTATCATATGAAAATACTTATTTATTTGGAGAAGAATAAGATGATATAAATAACCTTGAATTAGTTCCAATTGGAGATCTTGAAGTTGTTGTTAGCAGTAATGAAGAACATAGACAACACAAAAGGGTTATAAATTAAATAATCATAAGGTCTAAAAATACTTCTCAAAGAAGCGACACACCCAAATAAAACCCTGAAATTGTCACCCAAGAACAAAACAAATCTTTAACTGAAAAATCTAGTGATGGAGATGACCATGATCCTCCCAAAAGGAATCTTGAAATACCTCATAAGCTCAAAATAAATAGTAAAATAAATAGGAAGCATATGAGGTCATACATGATGATGAATATTCCCTTTAAGACATGGATTTTGATGCAAATATCGAAGATATAGAGTTTTCGGATGAAGACAAAAGGATTCAAGAAAGAAAAGAAGTTGCAATGGAGTTGGTGACACAAGAACCATTCTTCTATGAAGAAGAATCCTTAACTATTCATAATTCTCTATTTGATAAATACTCCAAGAAATTAGTACTTTAAAGAGTTAGTTCAAAAGGAAAAAAAGTCCAAAGAAAAACACATTCAGAATTTAATTTGGGTGGAGTTTTACCATCAATAATTGCAAGGATTCATAGAGCTACATGTAATTCTCTCGAAGTGTCAATAGATGAAATGGAAGTTGAAAATTCTATTCTCAAAGAAAGGGTTAAAGAACTTGAGTATGATTTAATTCCATCCCCTATTTTTCAAGTCTGATTGCTAATATTTAACCTCGGAAAATATATGATAGAACACCAAAGTCAAGATCAAAGATAAATGGAGAATTAAGTTTGATTTCTATGGTTAGACGTTATGTTGGGGAAAAAAGAAGGAAGAAAATGTCTCATTCTAAAAGTATGGGAATTTTCAGGCAACTTCATTTCTTTTGGTTCTAGAATTACTAATCTAAGATAATACCTCTAGGATGACCTAAAAAATGAAAAGGGTTTTTATAAGGATGTCTTCATTACATTTGTTTTTAAAGTTTCTGGAATGGCTCAACTAAAAAGAAAAAAATAATACTTACCATCCCCTACTTGTATAAAGCAATTGAAATCTTGTTGGCTCAAGAGAATAAATGTTTTAAAAGAAATATTGGATGATGTTGACACTTTAAGTGTCAAAAAAGGGGAATTGTTTTTCAAGTTAATTGAGTTAGATTTGTCACAAAATACCAGGGAGGTCCAAGATCCAAGACTAATTTTAAATTATACGCTTATGACGAGGGGTAAATTTGAAGAACACTTAGAAATATTGAAAGGTGTGTCAACGGAAAAGTTTAATAGTATGGATGAGTACACACAACATGATGTTGAAAGTTGGGTTGTAATTTATGTTGATAAAAATGAAGATATTGAATAAAAACTTCACCAAATTTCAATCTAATTAACATAATTAGAAGGTACATTATTTGATATCAAAGTCATATAGGAAATAACTGTCGCATCCATGAGAGAATACATCGAAAATTGGTTAAAGAGGGATTTAATCAAGGTAACTGAAGAAGATCAGGTAGATGTGGTTCGTACCGGTCATGAAACTACAACCAAAGAATATAGAAAAGGAACATCGGTGAGAGAGAGAGAGAGAGAGAGAGAGAGAGTTTCCATCAAAATGATAAAATTGATCACATCCTTCCCACTTATTTTCTCTTCTCATTCAAAATTCATCCAATTGTGTTTATCTATCCTAGGAAAAACAAAACCGACAAGTATGATCACTTATCTTTGTCTTCCTTTCATGTACATCCATGTTCCATTATTTCATTTATGGTCCATGAGATCCCAATCTCAATCCAATTCTGGACAAATGCATTTTGTTTCCAATACTATTAAAGACTATGTTTATTTTTTTAAGAAATCC
>ML779215.1:1947952-1969928 GCA_009831015.1 Picea engelmannii
ATTACCACTTTATCGTCCACCAACTTCATGCACTCACCCATATCTTTCTTTCCTTGAATGTGATAAAAAATTATGAATATTGTGATGGATGTGAGAGTTATTTTGTTTTTCCTGTAACTGTTATTTATTTCAGTACAATGTTTTTCTACAAATACTATATATTTTTGATTGAATATTGTTGGTCTTCTTCTCAGGAATTCTTTCTTGTATGTATATTATTTTCAATCAACAATATTTTTACATTTTTATTGAGTGATAAAGATTGGAGTTTTCTATTTACTATTCTCTCATTTTCATATTATAGTTCCAAGATATTCAAGGTTTATCTTTA
This sequence comes from Picea engelmannii, assembly GCA_009831015.1. Lineage (NCBI taxonomy): Eukaryota > Viridiplantae > Streptophyta > Pinopsida > Pinales > Pinaceae > Picea > Picea engelmannii. Next base: position 1,948,284 of record ML779215.1, read on the forward strand.
AGAAAATACAATGTACCAACTCTATAAAAAATCAAAGGAATATTCATATCCTCATGAAGTTGATGTTTGGACTTTAACATATATAAACATCAACAACAATTAACCATTGATTTGCACAATATAAAACAAAGTTAGTTCCATGGTATAGTTTTGAGCTATATATTAATAAATTGAATTCATAGTCATTATAATGTTACGATCATAAATTTATGTGGAAAACCTAAAGGCTAATTTTTATAGAGATTACCCATTCTTATACCAAAACTTTTTTATCATAGAATATCAAAATTTTGTGTAACCATTTGCAATAGAAGATAATAATAATATAGAAGAATTAACCATTTTACAAATCTATCATCGAACATTTTACATTTTTCATATTAAGGACTAGTAGTATTATCCCATGTTTCTACATTTTAATATAAATTTCCATCCTTAAAACCATCCATGATCCACTTAGAAAAATATGCATATTTATTATCCAATCAAAACTAATAAAATTTGTTGTGTTTGGACTAGTTTAGAATGAATATAATTTGTTGATTATGGACTAGTTTACTTGAGTTTCATTTAAGTAACTAATATAAGACTTACCAAGTTGATTTACTATCATAAAAATAGAATTTGGGTCAAGTATATGGTGTCATTTATTGGAATTCAATGATTCGTATTGTTGTTAATATCAATGTAATATATAATCCATTTAACTAAATATCTTGTTGATATTAGTTGTGGGTATATTTTTTTCAAACTCAAAGACTTCCATGAATCGGGTCATAATTATAGGACTTCCAACTTTGATTAAATTATGGATAAAAATCATACTCGTGGTTGTATCAAGGTGGGTTACAACGAAATCCATTTGAGTGTGCATATTACAACTGTGATGTATAATGATATTGCATCAATAATTATTTCCAAATATAAATAATTAAGATCTCAAACACATGACACCCTTACCCAATACAAATCGGTTTCATATTGACGTTGTGTTTATTTATTTTAGAGTTCACATGATATTTGCATGGATATTTTTTTTAGTGGTTTCAATTTTCTTATGGATAGTGTTGAAACCCATGAAGCTCATATTTCATTGAGCAGGTGGCTACCTATAGAATTATCAACGAAATTGATTTGGGTATAAGAATGATACGTAAACCTACAAATTGAGTATTGAATTCACAAAAATCAATAACGCCTACACACCTGTATCATTTGTTATCAAAATACTGAAGATTGGTATAACATATAAAATTAAACACTTAATAGTTCCCACAAGAGCTCACGTGTATTCCATATCAACATTAGTAGTCAAATGAGATAATATGGAAAGAGTGAAATTATGCTACCATTAACACTAATGTACAAAATTGTGACAATTTACAAATAAATATTTGATCCAGATTATGTTGAGAATGAAATGAGACAAAGGCAAAAATATAGTAGAGAACACAAAAATAAAGTGAAACCCAACTTCTATTAATGAATAAAATAGAAAAACATTGTAGAACACAAGATGGAAGAATGGGGTAGCTTATCTTTAAAATGAAAGAGATGTTGGCTATGCTTCATTCACAACAAACTTTACATCACACTCCATTTCCTTCTTAAAGGGCCTCCTTCACCTCAAATATATATGAGAGAGTGAGAGGAGAACAATTCCCATGATGCACGTGCGATAAATTAGTCGAAGTTTATAAAATGACATAGGCATGTAAAATACTAGGACTTCCCAAGCGGTCACCCATCCCAGTACTACCCTATCCCAAGATCGCTTAGTTGCGGAGTTTTAATGGGATACAATGAATTAATGTTATGTTGTAAGCATGTATATAATACCACTAGGAAATCATTACATGATGTCTATAATTAACAAATGAAGATGATGTTACATTCCAATCCCCATCAAAATGGTGAATATCATGGTTTATCAAAACCATATGATTGAAATGTTGATTCATTATAAAATGTGGATGGCCACCAAGATCCACTTGGATCATTCCTCCCCCCTTAGGAAACAATGGTCCCCATTGCGTCAAGTTCCCTCGGGAGATGGAGAAAATTTTGTTGAATATGAACCTTGGTGAGTCGCTTGCCTTGTTGAAGTAGATCTCTTGCTTGTACCTTTCTTGTGGAAGAGTTTCATGAACTTGTTGGATCCGTTCAACATATTTGGATCTACCTTGGTATGACTATGGGAGTACTTTGTCAGTGAAGACACATCAAGAAGAGATATATCAATATTAAGGGATAATGGTTGGAACCCCAAGCACACGTGAAAGGGTTCATGGCCAATATGTTGAACATATAGAACACTCTCATTCTCTTTGTGTTCCTCTACAATCTTTTTGACCTGATTCAACTGAATAGAAACATCTTGGGTTGAGGTTGTAGTGGTCGTAGTGACCTTTTGTTCACCTTATGAATGGATCGTGAAGAGGGAAAACTTTTTGTTCTGAGATATTACTTTGCGACATTATTTTTTCAGATCAGTGAAGTAGAAATAGTTGGAGTTACCTATGGTACCCTCTAGAGATGACATCCCAGAGTAACAATGACATTCTAGGGTCAAGACTCATAGCTAGCGTGATGTTTCCACATATATGGTTATCCTAAAATAACATCACAGACTTCAAGTGGGGAAACATCACACACTGCCTCGTCCTTGAAGGTCTTTATGTCATAGGACATGGCGGCACTATTGGCTTACATGAATGTTTTTTCCCCGAATCAACCATTCAATGGTGTATAGCTGGGGGTGTGGCATCATTGGAAAATTAAATATCTTGACAACCTTGTCCAAGATCAGGTTCTTCTGACTCCCACTATTGAAAATTAAATTAAGTGGGGTCCCCTTTACCCACATCTGTGAGTGGAAGAGACACTCCCCCTTCTCAAGCGCCTCTCGCTCTTCTGGTTTTATTCTTGTGGCTACGATGGTAGAAGTGGGTTCTGCATCGATGGTATGTTTCCCTTTATTGTTCTTTCAATTAGAGTCCAAGTTAGGTTCTGATTCTTTTTCTTTGAGCTCGACCACCAATGATTGTTTCGAGTGACATTCATTAGTGTTGTGCCAAGGGTTGTCGTGAAACTCACACCACTTTTCAGTGTCTTTCTTAGACTTCTCATTACCCTTATTTTCATGTGTCTTGGACTATCTCTCATGAGTTTGGCATTCCCTTCTCTATCCTTTGTTCTATGAGTTAGGGTTTTCTTTGCGATGATTATGTTATGGCATATTTTCAAAACTGAACACACACTTACTCTGCTGCTTGAATTTCTTCTCATTTTTTACTGGATATTGATAAGACACTCCCATTGAGGAGATGTCTAACAAATCCATAATTTTTTTTATGTACATGTTCATACCACTACGATACTTCAAAACAAGGTGCCTCTCAGAGTATTTGATACCCATATACGTTACTTCAAAAATAGGTGTCATTCAGAGTCTTTGATACCCATGTTTGAGCACAAGGTATGAAAGATAGTTTACTCTAGCACCAACTGATCTATTTTCTTATGCAAATTTGTCCATCTCATGTACTGGTCATCATAGTTTCCAATAGTGTTAAACTCTTCCTTTAGGGAATATCCAAAGGCCACCCAAGTGGGTTCTCTCTTGAATGGTGTAGATTCATCTGTAGTGTACCTCTAGAAGTAACCTTCCCACCAAGCTCTGACATGGGGCAAGGATTTAAGGGGCATGGAGGTAATATTTTCACTGTCGCATAAATTTTTGATGGAGTAATAACCTTCTAGCAGATTCAACCATTCTCTAGATCATCTCCATATATTTTTCCTTCAAATAAGGGGATATCAAAATTCAATTGTACATTGAAGGGTGTCGCACCTTGAAAATGGTTATTTTTGGAAGATTCCTTGGTCACTACCATCTGTAGTCTTCAAAGGATCTGAGTGACGTTTTCCATCATATTGTTCTTCTGTTGCACGAGGGATTCCTTGAGAAATGTATTGAAAGGATATCATTCTCTACCATATCTCTTTTCTTTTGCCATGGGAGGTGTCTTAGCTAGAGAGAGAGATTGTCCCCAAGAAAAACTAGCTCGAGACCCAAATCTCTATACCTTGACCTCGTCGGGGACCTGTTCTAAGAAATGACAAGGAGTAGATTTCTATGATACCATTGATTTTAATTATGCTGAGAATAAAATGAGGCAAAAACCAAAATATAGCAGAGAAGAAAAAATTATAGTGAAACCCAACATCTATTAATGAATAAGATAGAAAAACATTGTTGAACACAAACTGGCAAAATGGGGTAGCTTATCTCTGAAAATAAAGAGATGTTGGCTATGCTTCATTCGAAACAAGCTTTACATAACACTCCATTTCCTACTTAAAGGGCCTCCTTCACCTCAACTATATATGAGAGAGTGAGAGGAGAACAATTCCCATGATGCATGTGGGATAAATTAGTCTAAGTTTATAAAATTTCATAGGCATGTAAAATACTAGGACTTCGTAGGTGGTCACCCATCCTAGTACTACTCTAGCCCGAGCGCGCTTAACTGTGAAGTTGTAATGGGATCCGATGCATTGATGATATGCTGTAATAATGTACATAACAAAACTAGGAAATCATTATGTAACATCCCACTCTTGCAAGCAAGTGACCCGGTTTTAGTATATGTTGTCTGCTTCCCTTGTGGATTCTTATGATGATGTTGATGCATTATGATGTTATGTTATTGGATATATATGTATTGAAATATGTTATTGAACAGTTTCCCCTGAGTGTGCAAGAAACTTCACGGACTGAGGATGTCAATGGCATCAATTGACCTCTTTGGACACTGGATCGAGAAATATGTTATTGAACAGTTTCCCCTGAGTGTGCAAGAAACTTCACGGACTGAGGATGTCAATGGCATCAATTGACCTCTTTGGACACTGGATCGAGTCAAGGAGTGGATTGTATAGGTTTGAGTATTTTATTTATGTATATGTGACATATGATCGGGTATATTATGATGTTGTTTACGGATCATTGAAAATGTTTCGTTAATGGATGCAGGATAAGGATTGCTTGTTAATCAGACTCACATAAGGAGTAAAGGGGCCATGCAAAACAAGCAGATATTAGAGGAGAGGTGTGGAAACACCTCTGTCACAACCTACTAGCATTCTCGTCATGTCTCGAATTGTAGGTTAATGATTACCTAGTTCGAGAGATCAAAGATGTCGTGAGGGAAGATTGAGACAAGATCTCACAAAGATTTTAAGGGGTGTGCAATAAGGCAAGGTCCTTATTCCTTAGAGGCCCTTAGTCTCTGATAAGGTCTCCTGAATGGAGTATTGAATCTAAGGGTTCTAAAAATACCCAAAGTAGTCAAAGGAGAGTGGCACCCTTGGAGCACATAGTGCGTCTTAAAGGGCATGTCGCGTAATTAAAATTTTAATCAAAGACGAGTGGAACTCTTGGAGCACGTTTTGTGTCTTGAAGGGCACATCACAGTATTTAAAAAAAATGAGTCAATGAATCTAGGTGGCCTAGAAAACTTTGAGTGAATATTAAACCTTATAAAATCTTGAGCACCTATCAAATTAATTAATTGATTAATTAATTAACTAAAGAATGAATTTATGAAGAATAATTCCTAAGGGTCTAAGTTTGTGCAAATAAAAATGTAACTAATCCTAAGTCTAAGATTCGTGGGAAGACTAAAAACTAATTTATAAATTAAATAATGACGAGTGAAGTAAATAAATTTATGAAATCAATAAAAATAAATAAAACAAATATAAAGAGTGATTTAACACACTTTGTGCAAGTAAATACCAAATTAGAAATTAAAATAAGAAAGGATTAAAGCATACAAGAATGTGTAAGAATAGAAAGGTATCTAGAGTTTAGTATAACTAGAGAACATTCATATTTTAACTCAACTCCATGTTAGAAAGACGTCATTCATAAATAGGAAATAAAGGGAATAAATGGACAACTAGGAGTGATTTTAGGAGCGCTTTTAGGATGGGTGAGGGAAATTGAATTTTAATTAAATTAAATTGTGGATTTACTTGTGCAACTAAGGGAACGGGTGACAAGTGTATGGAGGGAATAATTCCTAATTAAATTTAAAAAACTGAATTAAATGTGAAAATGGAAAGTTATCACTAAGGAAATTATATAAAACAAATGGCTGAGAGGAGGAATGGATCACACTGGTTATAAGTAAGGTTATGTTGCAACGATTATGATTGGTTTTACTTGTGAGAGTTGGTATACCCAGCTTGAGAGAGAGAGTGGTGGCTCTACATTGCGAGGAAAGCTGGGAGCTAGAGGATTTTGGTTGTGTTTGTGCGTGGCCAATTTATATTTGAAGGGGCTAAGGGGAAGAAAAGAACCCCTAGCATTGGCTGGGAGGTACCAATGAAGTATCCATGGTTGGAAAGCAGGGAGTTGGAGGGAGTGCAAGCATGGGAAAACATCTTCGAAATCTCTTCTTCGGTTACGGTACTCTCTTGAGGATTATAATTGCAAAAATTTTAATTTGTAATTCGTTTTTAGTGTTCGCCAAGAAATATGATTAAACATTTGATGTATAGATCATTGAGAGCGATCTCAGTTTGTTATTTTCCTATCATTTTTTTAGGCTTAGTTAGTATAATGATTCTTGTTAGGATTTTGATTTTTACTATGAAACCTCAGTGAGACTTCCTTTTCTTTTTCTATGATTTGTTTTTCTCAATGATTTGACTCATTGTATTCACCTCGGTGTCTCCCGCCTTTCCTTTGTCCAACGAGTTGCATCTCTTTTTCTCCACGATTTGTTGCCTCTATGTTGAGGGGGGTGGATTGTAACCTTGCATTTAATGCCTTGCTCAACATTGTTATTTTTGTTTTTCTTTGTTTTTCCCTTTAAAGAATTAGCTTGTTTTTACTTCCTCTACATCTTCTTGAGGGTAAAGGCTCAGTGCCTTCACACCGTTTCCCAGTGCATTTACATCATTGTCCTATGAAAAAAAAATTAGAGCTCCCTCATCTTGGTTTAATCCTTGATTATCTCTGTGTATGGAATTTAATTTTTTTCCCAATTTAGAGCTCCCTCTTGGTGTTTTAATCCCTTATTATCTCTGTGTATGACATTTAAATTTTCACCCAAATTAGAGCTCCCTCCTGGCGTTTTATTTCCATGATATATCTCTATGATTCTCTTCTTCCCTTTCCCAACAATTTGGGTATTTTTCTTTGCATTGTTTTTTAGGAGTAAATTCCCTATGCCCTCCTCTTTCCCAACGATTTGGGTGTTTTTCTCTGTGTTTTTGCTAAGGATTAAAGGCCCTATGCCCTCCTTCTCTTTCCCAACGACTTGTGTGTTTCTCTCTACATTGTTTTAGAGAAGTAAAGGCTTTGTGCCCTCCTTCTCTTACCTAACAATTTTGGGTGTGTTTCTCTAAGTTTTTCTGAGGAGTAATAGGTCTGTGCCTTCTTTCTCTTGCCCAATAATTTTGGGTGTCCTTACTCTACGTTTTTGGGGAACTAAAGGCTCTACATCTCCACCCTTTTAATAGAAACTTACATGCAAGTTTTCTCTGCATTTTGGGTGGATTTTATCACCTCTACGATTTTTATGTATCCCAATGACTTAACTCCTTTTTCCCTCCATTTTTTTGTTGCATATTTTCCCAACGTTGATGAATACCCTCAACGAATTACGATAATATGATGTAGATGTTAGTGTGATCATTTAATATATTGTGGATGTTAATATGATCATTTTAGTATCCTAATGTCATCCACAATAGAGTATGTTATAGGCCTTGATTAACTATCTAAATAGAGATGAGGCCAGGGTGCATGTACCCCCTGAGGGTCCAAAATGTGCCCCAGCCAGTATTGGTAGCGTTCATAGAGAACTTGAGAAAGTCATGTTTCCTGTGTTCTTGGGTGCCATGGATGACGTAGCCACTGAGGAATGGTTAGAGAACCTAGCGATGTGTTTTGCACTTCGCGATTACACCTCCAACATGAAATTTCGCATGGCGGTCTTTTAGCTGAAGGGGAGCACTCTTCTATGGTGGAAGACGCTCCTACCACAACTGAACATGACCGTCAAAGATGTGTCATGGGAAATTTTTGAGGATAATTTTTGGGAGAGGTATTTTTGATCGAGGTGGATATCGGTGGCCACCAACCTTTTCCAACTCACTCAAAACAATTTTCTGGAAATTTTGGCAATTTACTACTTTGAGCAATTTTTAATTTATGGGGCCATTTTGAGGGCCTAAATGAATGATTTTTGGGATCAAGCTTCTCAATGATAGTTGAAGGCTCTAACTGAGGCCCCAAAACTAATTGCCTCGATGATACCTTTCCAATGGTCTATCATGTTCCTAAAATGGAGATCGTATGGAAAAGTTACGACCCTGGGAAGTTGATGTACTAACTTACCCAAACGGGGCCCATGTGACTTTTGGCGCTTCATCTCCAAAGGTTAGGTTTTTGGATGTATAGGGTTTTTAAAATTCTTGTTTATTGTAAAAAGGCATTCAGAGCTTCATTGTAATCATCTTCTTATGAATGAATGCAACCATGACATCTATTCTCAGAGATAATCCCCCACCATTCCAACAAGCTTGTTTTCCGCTGCATTTTACAGTTTCAGCTTATTTCCTTATTGAATAGAAAACCAATTTTACTCTATCTCTGTTATTCTTTGTTAAGAATATTTTAATAATTTGTATTCATTTCGTTCTTCTCATAAAATCTGGATCAGTGTTATCAAAGCGGTCTTGTTCTTGTCGTCTTAATGCATGCCCCCAATGAGGTCATGGTACAAAGAATTGGGTCTCAAGATTGTTTCTCTCGAGGACAAAAGATCTTGCATGCCCAAGAAACCTCTCATGGAAGGAGAAAATAAATATGATGGGACATGAGATCCTTTCAAAATGTTTCTTAAAGAAGCCCTCACACAACAGAGGAACGAGATGATGGATTATTTCTCCCAAATCCTTTGGCAGCTACCAACAGGTGACACATCTTCCTCGAGCGGAGGCGCCGCCCCCTTCAAGGTACAAATAAACTTTGATATTCCTATATTTGAAGGTAAGATAGACACAGATGGGGTAGACAAGTGGTTGAATCTACTAGAATGGTATTTTTTTGTCCATAACTTTTTGAATAGAGAAAAGATTACTTTTTCACTCCTCAAAGACATTCTTCATGTCAAATATTGGTGGGAAACGTTTTGTGAGAAAAAGGAAATAGAGGAACCCTCATTATTTATAGTCACAACCACCTGGGAATCCTTTAGCGATGCTATTAAGGAAAAATACTACCATGTTGGAAGTTATGATGACTTGTATACCAAATGGACCAAACTGCAGCAAGAAAGAGACCAAGCGATGCCAAAGTTCACAAATATCTTCCATACCTTGCGCACCAAGATGGGTGTCAAATATTCAGAGAAACATTTGGTTCTTTGCACAGATACATCCAGACCGAAATTTTATTTCTTGACATCTCTTCCGTGGGCGTGGCCTACCGATATTCCTTCAAAATTGAGCAGAAGCTCCAACAAAAATACATGGCAATTTGGGCCTGGGAACCCCTCCCAGCAAAATCTAGGAAGGCGTAGCCCCAACCCACAAAACAAAGGAAAGATAAAATATGGAAAATATCAGGACAACCAATGCAATCCACAAGCAAGGAAGGACACCATAAAAACAAAGAAAGATACCGAGAAGTGGTGCGACTTCCATAAGAGCCCTTGGCACAACACTGTTGATTGTTTCTCAAAGAAGTCACTAGTGGCCAAAGTGAAAGCCTCTGAATTAGATGCAGTTTCTGACTTTGAGTCAGAATGAAAAAGGGGACGATGAATAATTGACACGAAACCCAGTGCCACCGTTTCTACCACCAAACTCCATACTAGTGAACCAGACGAGCTAGAAGAAGGTGAGCGCCTCTTCCAGTCACTGACGTGGGTAAAAGGCACCCTGCTTCACTTCACCGTTGATAACTATAGACATAAGAACCTCATCTTAGCAGAGGTCATCAAGTAGCTGGCATTGTTGACAACAATGCACCCACAACCCTACACCATTGGATGGATTCACCAAGGAAGAAATCTTCGCGTCAACCAGCAGTTTCAACTGTCATACGACATCAAGCCCTTCAAAGATGAGGTATTGTGTGATGTTTCTCCTCTCGAAGTTTGCAATGTTCTTTTCGGGAAACCTTATTTATGGAAACATCATGATGTATATGAGTCTAGAAATCATAGTGTTATTATTACTTTGAACACGAAATTGTACAGGATACCCAAGGTAGTCCATCCTAGTGTTATTTTCTTGATCTCTTCCAAGAAATGCAATAAGGTCATCTCTCAGACTGGGAAATTTGTCTTTTTCATGATTCTCTCCCAGAGTGAGTGAAAGATGGAAACCACATCAAGGGCCTCCATGGATGATATATCCACACAATAGAATCAAGTGGATAAGTTCATGGAAGAATACTCAGATATATTCTCGTCTCCTACCAAGGTACCTCTACACTGCCAGTTCAATCATCCCATCAATATGATCCCAGGCACGCCACTAACCAATTGGCCACTCTACCACCACTCTCTATTAGAAAGTGAGGATATGAAGAGGTAGATCCAAGAACGACTCTACAAGGGGCACATACATCCCAATGCATCGCCTTGTGGGATCCCAATCGTGATGGTGCAAAAGAAAGAAGGGACCTGACGACTTTGCATTGCTTATCGAACCCTGAATAAAATCATAGTCTAAAATTGGTACCCGATTCCCCGAATAGACAACCTCCTTGATCAACTCACAGGGGCCAAATAATTTAGTAATATTGATCTCAAGTCTGGATACCACCAGGTCCCAATAGAATAAACAGATGTATGGAAGAACTCCTTTAATTGAAAAGAAGGTATTTTGGAATGTTTGGTCATGCCCTTTGGTTTGACAAATGCTCCAACAACTTTTATTAGGATGATCGATGATATCGTATGAAATTTCACCAATATTTTTTTAGCGATGTATCTGAATGAAATACTCATCTACAAAAAGACTTGGACGGAACACTTGTAGCATGTTCAACAGGTTTTGCACACCCTGTGACAGCATAAACTATATGCAAACTTGGAAAAATTCTTCTTCGGCATGGACATGGTCCATTACTTAAGCTACATCATTGATTGGGATGGTGTGCATGTGTATCCAGCCAAGATCCAAGTCATCCATGACTGGCTAGCCCCAACCACACTCAATGAACTTCGGATATTATTGGTCCTCGCAAATTTCTATCATAGGTTCATGTTGGGATTCTCTGATATTGCATGGTCCCTCATCCAAGTAACTAGGGGTGGTGGCAAGGAAAAATTTGTGTGGGGAATGTCCCAACAACAAGACTTCGATGACTTGAATAATAATTTGTGCTCATCCCTAGTACTTTCATTATCGGACCTGCAACATCACTTTGAGATCGAGACAAATGCTTCAGACTATGATGTGGGTGCCATTCTCACTCAACACAGCCACCCCGTGGAATATCATAGTGAGACACTATCAGATGATATCTGTAAGTACCCTACTTATGGAAAATAAATGTAACCCATTGTGAAATCCTACCACCAATGGATACATTACATTCTTGGGAAGGAGACAGTCATCCACACTGATCACAAGCCACTACAGTTCATGCAGACCCAAGGAAAATTGCAGAATGACCACCATCAAAAGTGTTCCACATACTTACAACAGTTCCACCTCAACATAAAGTATAAAATAAGAAGTTCCAATTGAGTTGTTGATTTCCTTAGACGACCTCCAATAATGACACTCACCACAGTGCTAGACTCTTGTGGCCACGATAGCTCCAGATGACCTCACCTCTATGAGACAAACCCTGACTTCTCCACCACCTATCAAATGTTGGGATCCAACTCAGTGGTCGTTAATTTCCATATTCAAGACGAGTTGTCTTGTCGTTTAGGCCATCTTTGTGTTCCATCAAGAAAGCACACAAAGATTATTTTGGAATCTCACTACAGTTGGGTGGCAAGACACTTTAGCATTGAAAAGACAATGGCAGTGCAACATAAACATTTCTACTGGTCGAAACTTCGACAGGAAGTCGAAAAATATATCAGGTATTGCACCGCCTATGCTATTTCCAAACTGACCACTAATAAATAGAGACTATACACCCCTATTCCTACTCCTGACATGTCGTGGGAATCCATATCAATGGACTACATGTCGGGCCTCTTGTTTATCACTTTTATAGGATGGAGATTCTAACCACTTGCAAGAAAAAAATCACTGCAAAAGCCACTACCAATATCTTCTTTGAACAAGTATGGGTACATTTTGGGATCCCAAAAACCATTATCTCAGACTGTGATAGTCGGTTCCTTAGCACATTCTAATCAAGCCTCTAGTCATTACTGGATACCAAGCTCACCAAATCCACTTCCTTCCACACCCACACAGATGGCCAAACTGAGGTCGTCAATCAGATGATCATACATATCCTGCATATGTACAATTCAAAAAAAACCCACACATGGGATGAGAGTCTTCCCTATTTCCATCATAGCTACAACCGAGCCCTGCATAACTCAACTAGCAACAACCCCTTTCAGGTGGGGTCGGGATTTCAACCACTGGGTTGCATGTATGTTGCACTACCCCTAGTGACCACCTCAGTTGACTCATCCCCTGCTCCACTAGAAACTGACAAAGCCACCCGGTTCATTGAGAGGATCCATCACATCCACCAACAGGTTCAGGATATTCTACAGAAGTATAATGCCAAGTACAAGCAAGGCCATGATCAACATCTGGTGCCACATAATTTTCAGTTGCGAGACAAAGTTTGGTTTCACTTGTAGAAAGAACTCCTTAGAGTTCCCCATCGAAAGCTTCTCCCACTTTGTTATGGGTTGTAAACCATCACCAAGGTTGTGGGTTACAATTCTTTTGAGCTCAACATTCCCCCTTTCCTTGGCCTGCACCCACTCTTCAAAGTGGCTCTCCTTTGGCCATATTTCCCACCATTATTGGACACCTCAGAGATAACAGAGAAGTTGACACCAACATATATCAACCCTGAATGCATTCAACATGAATCGAGTGATCGGATTGTGGAAACACATATCAAGGGCACTAAAAAACAAAGGATCCAACTTTATCGAGTCGTCAAAGCAGGGCAACTCCTCCACCAAGGAAAGTCGCTTAGCCAAGGCCAAATTCAGCAGAAAGTTCCTCATCTAATTGGGGAACTCAATGCAATGTATAAAATTTCTTCCTAAGGAGGGATTATTGATACAGGTGGATATCGATGTCCACCCACCTTTTCCAACTTGCTCAAAACAATTGTTTGGCGATTTTGCCAATTCACTATTTTTAGCATTTTTTAACTTTTGGGGCCATTTTGAGGGCCTAAATGAAGGTTTTTTGGAATCAAGCTTCTCAATTATATTCAAAGGCTCTGATTGAGCCCCCAAAATTAATCTCCTTGATGATAAATTTCCAACAGGCTATCGTGCGCCTAAAACAGAGATCATATGAAAACGTTACGACCCCGGGAATTTGATGTACTAACCTACCCAAATGGGGCCCACGTGACTTTTAGCGCTTCATCTTCTACGGTTAGGTTTTTGGATGTCTAGGACTTTTGACATTCCTGTTTATTGTAAAAATTCCTTCAGAGCCTTATTTTAATAATCTTCTTGCGAATGAGCACAATCATCACTTCTCTTCTTAGAGATAAGCTGTCACCATTCCAACAAGCTTGTTTTCCGCTGCATTTTACAGTTTCAACTTATTTCCTTATTGAATAGAAAAATAATTTTACTGTATCTTTGTTAAGGATATTTTAATAATATGTATTCATTTCATTCTTCTCATAAAATCCAGATCATTTTTTCAAAGGAATTCATTGAGCGCCAGCTCAATGAGTTCAACGCCTTGCGACAGGGTGGTCATACGATGCTTGAGTATGAGGCTTGATTCGTGGAGCTTCCTAGGTATGACCCACATATGAACACTTAGAAGCTCAAGGTAAACAAGTTTTTGTTTGGACTTAACATCAACGTTTATGCGAAGGTGAGGATCTTAATGCCTCATACATTGCACGATGTTGTCCAGAAGCCCCTCATAGCTAAGGAAGAGTTGATCAGCAAGGGTCAGGGCAGGAATTCTATGAAACTGATGGGATAGGTGACATCTGGTGTGAAACATCATCAAAATACAGCTAGACATCCATCAGGGCATCAAATTACTTCGATAGGATCCACATTCAAGACACCACGACAAATGATGCCTCGGTAGCAGAATCTTTATAGAGGACCAAAACACCAAAAACAACATCGTCCACAACAACAACAGTTTAGGATTTTTCAGCAGAACAAACTAGCGTTTTAGGTTGGTGGGATATCCTCTACTACTTTGGGGACAAGGAGTACTAGGCTGAAGAACAAATATTGGACATGTGGAGAGCCAGATTTCCAGGGAGATTATCTGGTTGAGAGAGCCAAAGAAGTCGAGTTAGTTGGACACACTATCGTTGGATATTTTGGGAAGGCCCACCAGATTCATGCAACGGTGAATAAACACTATCCAAGCACCAGTATACCATGCTCGAGACATCAGGCACCATCGTTGACCAAATATTTACTGTTTTGATAAATCATACTGCGATAGAGAGATTTATTTCTAGTGCAGTGCTAAAACGAATGAAGGTAAAGGCATTCAAATAGGGTGAGTTTAGCTACGTGGAAATGGATTTGAGTGCCAAGCATAAGGTTGGAGGAAAGATTACATATTGTAGCCTCAACTTGGGAGATTTTGTAATGAAGTTAAACCTATATGTCACATTATTAGGATCTTATGACGTCATGATCGTTATGGACTGGTTGGAATCACATGATGCGATACTCGACTATAAGGTGAAACGGTTGAGTTTGACTGATGATGAGGGACATAGATGAGTGATCCTGGGAAGAAACCAGGGAGTGTCCTTGAGGTTTGTTTCTTCGCTATAGCTGCAGAAGAGCATGCACAAGGGATGTAATTTATATCCAATCATAGCGCTAAACAACAAGGGCGAGGAAGAAGGGATAGAAAACCTTCTGGTAGTATGAGAGTTCACTGACGTGTTTCGAGAAGAGTTATCGGGTTTTCAACTCGAAAGGGAATTGGAATTTACCATAGACTTAAAACTTGGAACCGAACCAATTGCAAGAACACATTATCAGATGTCAACGCCTAAGTTATAGGAGTTGAAAATGAAAATGAAGGAGTTGTTGGACCTAGGACTTATACGTCCAAGTGTGTCACCATGGGGTGCACCTGTTATTTTCATATGAAATAAGGATGGGTTGTGGAGACTTTGTATTGACTACCGTCAATTGAACAAGGAAACGATCAAGAACCAATATTCGTTGCCATGAATAGACGATTTGTTTGATAAAATGAAAGGCACAGAAGTATTTTCAAAGATCAAATTGAGATAAGGATATCATCAGTTATGTATCAAGGAGGAAGACATTCCTAAGACCACATTCAAGGCAATCTTCAAACATTACGAGTTTACCATTTTAGCATTTGTATAGACAAACGCCCCAAGGGTATTCATGAGCTTGATGAACGGGGTGTTCCCCGAATACTTGGACAATTTTTTTCAAGTATTCATTGATGACATATTGATATATTCTCGAACTAAGGAAGAACATTACAACATTTGCGCTTAGTACTACAATTTTTACGAGAAAACAAGTTATACGAGAAACTGTCAAAATGCTCTTTTTACCAATCGAGGATTAATTATTTAAGGCATGTTATCTCCGGTGAAGGTATCATTGTGGATCCAGTGAAGGTAGATGCTATTATGGAATGGCCTGCACCGACG
The DNA here is from genome assembly GCA_009831015.1 of Picea engelmannii. Taxonomy (NCBI): domain Eukaryota; kingdom Viridiplantae; phylum Streptophyta; class Pinopsida; order Pinales; family Pinaceae; genus Picea; species Picea engelmannii. The sequence continues at coordinate 1,964,179 of ML779215.1, forward strand.
AACATACTAGAATTAGATAGCTTCATGGGTTTAGCAGGATATTATTGACGATTCGTCGAAGTTTTTTCGAAGATAGCAAATCTGATTACAGAATTGCAAAAGAAAAACAAAAATTTTGTATGGATAGAGAAATTCACAGAATAATTTCAAAGGCTCAAGGAGTTTTTGATGACAACGCAGATACTAAAATCCCCTGACATGGCCAAGGAATTTCTAGTATGCATAGATGCATGCAAAGAAGGCTTAGGCAGAGTCTTGATGCAAGACGGTCGACTGATCTCTTACATCTCAAGGAAATTAAGAAAGCATGAAGAGAACTATGTGACGCGTGATTTGGAGTTATTGTCCATTTTGTATGCCCTAAGAGCATGGATACACTACCTCATTGGACATGAATTCCAACTGAAAATGGACCACTGTGGTTTGCAACACATTTTTATGCAAAGTGACTTGAACGTGAGACAAAGGAGTTGGTCAGAACTACTTAGCAAATACGATACTGAGATTACCCACATAAAAGGAACCGTGAACAAAGTGGCAGATGCATTGAGTCAAAGACCACTCATATTTTCAATAATACCTCTTCAGAAGAATCTTTGAGAAAATATTCTAACTATAAAGTGTGAAAATGACTAATATAAAGAGGTTAAGAAAATTATCCAACAATATGCCATCTTGGTACCAAAGTTTGAGGGATTTTCATTGGAAAATGATGGATTAATGAGTTATAATAACAAAATTTGTGTACTTCCTAACGATGAATTAAGAAGTTAGATCTTAAGCAAAGCAGATAGAGCAATGCACATGGCTCATCCAGGAGTCACAAAGATAAGGGCATACCTTAATCCAATATTCTTCTGTAAAGGAATGAAGGCGGACATAGTTAACTACATGGATAGATGTCTAGAATGTCAGCAAGTGAAGGTTGTACATAGACACCTGGTAGGATTAGTACAACCATGCGATATTCCAAAATCGAAATGGGAGGCCATTTCTATGGAATTTATTGTGGGATTCTCGTTGATGGAAAGGAGGCACAACTCGATTTTCATGTTAGTTGACACTCTAATGAAGAGTGCACATTTTATCCCTATGCATATGACATATCATGCACCAGACATAGCTAGATTTTTTATCAGGGATATTGTGAGATTGCATCATGTGCCTAAAAGGATCATATCTGATCGAGGATCAGTGTTTATAGGACAATTTTGGACCAATTTCCAAGAGGCCTTGGGAACCCAACTTAACTGTAGTATATATTATCACCCTGAGACAGATGGGAAGAAAAAAATAATGAACCAAATCTTGTAGGATATGTTGCAGATGTACATGATGGACCAACATAAGAGTTTGGAAGAGTTCTTTCCACTGGCAGAGTTTATGTATGACAACAACTATCAAAGCACCATTAAGATGGTGACATTTGAGTTTGTTTACATGTGACCATGTCAGATTCCTTTGAAATGGGATCGACTTGAGGATATGGTCCTGGTACGATCATAAGAGATCCAAGAAATGGAAGAACAAATGTAAATGATAAGACAAAGGATTAAAGAAGTGCAAGATTGACAGAAGAGTTACGTTGATGCGCATCGTGTTGACCGTAGTGATGAATTTGGTAATCGAGTCTTCTTACAGGTGAAATCGTACAAGAGTTCGATCAAGTTTGGAAAGGGTGCTAAAATATCTCCTAGGTTTGTGGGACCTTTCGAAGTTGTGGAAAAGAAAGGACTCGTGGCATATCGACTATCCTTTCCTAATTCTTTAAGGCGTATGCATGATGTTTTTCATGTATCTATTTTGAGACATTATGTTAGTGATCCTACACATGTGATTGACATGAGTTCATTGCAAGTGTTGGAGGAGGGTGCAATAGCGACAGAGAAAATCTTCATTCTAGACCATCGCATTTGACAGTTGTGGTGTCGAAAAATTGATCAGGTCAAGGTCCAGTGGGAAAATTATAGTCCACGTTTGGATACTTGGGAGGATGCATATGATATGCGCCAAAAATGTCCATATTTATTTGATAGTTAGAATTTTAGATCTTGTCAGATGCTTTATTACTGCATTTATATACTGTAAAAGTTTGGGATGAAGTTTAAAACAAGAGGGGGTTTATGTAACATCCTGGTCTTGTGAGCAAATGTTATTGACTTATTCTTGAGGACACTTGCGTGAAAGTGATCTAGTTTTAGTATATGTTGTTTGTTTCACTCATGGATTCTTATGATGATGTTGATGTATTATGATGTTATTTTATTGGATATCTATGTATTAACATATGTTATTGACGATTTTCCCTTGAGTGTGCAGGACACTTGAAAGATTGAGGATTTTGATGGCATCAATGGACCTCCTTGGACTCTGGATCGAGTCAGGGAGTTGATTATATTGGTTTTAGTATTTTATTTATGCATATGTGACATATGATTAGGTATATTATGATGTTGTTTATGGATCATTGGCAATTTTTCGTTGATGGATGCAGGATGACAATAGCTTTCTAATTAGACTCACATAAGGAGTAAGGGGCCATGCACAACAACCAGATATTGAGTGAGAGTTGTGGAAGCACCCCTGTCACAACCTACTAGCACTCTCATCGTGGCTCAAATTGCAGGTTAACGATTACCTAGTTCTAGAGATCCAATATGCCATGATGGAACATAGAGACAGTTTCTCACGAAGATTCTAAGAGGCACGCAATAAGGCATGGTCCTTATTCCTTAGAGGCCCTTAGTCTCTCACAAGGTTTCTTGAATGGATTATTGACTCCAAGGGTTGGAAAGCTACCAAAACCAGTCAAAGGTGAGTGGTACCCTTGGAGCATGTACTGCATCTTGAAGGGCATGTCGCGTAATTAAAATTTGAATAAAAGGTGACTTGCACCGTTGGAGTACTGAGTGTGTCTTGACGGGCACATCACGATATTTAAAAAAAAATGAGTCAATGAATCTAGGTGTCCTAGAAAATTTTGAGCGAATGTTAAACCTTATAAAATCTTGAGCACCTACTGAATTAATAAATTGATTAATTAATTAACTAAATAATGAATTTATTAAGCATAATCTCTAAGGGTCTAAGCTCGTGCAAATAAAAATGTAACTAAGCCTAAGACTAATATTAGTGACAAGACTAAAAACTAATTTATAAATTAAATAATGAGGGGTGAAGTAAATCAATTTATGAAATCAAAAGATAAAAATAAAACAAATCTAAAGAGTGATTTAATACACTTTGTGCAAGTAAATACCAAATTAGAAATTAAAATAAGAAAGGAATAAAGTGCTCATTTAGGTTTCTGTGGTGAGATATTTGCTCAGAAATTGTTGGAAGAACCACAGTGCTATTGATAGCTTGTCGTCGACGTTTCATATCCACAACAAGATCCATCTTTAGGACAAAAAATCCTGAGGAAAAATAAGAGAGGAGCCTTTAATAAATATAACATTAACCTAAATTTAGCCCTTTTTAACCCTAGATTGCTAGTGTGCCACCTTGTTAAATCAACCTTAAATCAACCTATATTTAACATTAAATTTAATATTAATATTAACACCATGTGACTGACCCTAATTTTAGACCATATTTATCATAAAATTTAATATTAATAACATTAACCTATTTTTAGTCTATTTTTAACCCTAGATTGCTAGTAACGCTTAGTTAATTTAATATTAACATTATTAACATCCTCAAACCTAGGGATTCACTTAGCCGACCACTAATATAACATTAATAAAATTAATGCTACCTAACTAAATTAACCTTAATTTAACCTTCATTAACACAAAATTAATATTAAAATTAATTTTAATAATAGGGTCAACCCTAAAATTTAGCCTATTCTTAACATAAAATTTAATTAACACCGTCGGGTTATCATTTTAATTCTTAATTAAATACCTAATTTGAAAAACCTCCCCAAACCTAGGGTTCACTTTTCACTATTTATTAAACGCTCCTCTCTTATTTTTCCTCAGGCTTTTTTGTCCTGAGGATGGATCCTGTTGTGGATCCGAAACGTCGACGACAAGCTATCAATAGCACCGTGGTTCTTTCGACAATTTCTGAGCAAAGGAATAAAGTGTTAGCGATTATTTTTTTCATTTGGCGCAAAAGAACCTAGGACTGTAGATTGCACGCGAAATGCCCAAGTGCAGCAGTGGAAGGACCAACTTTCCGGTTACAAGTCAAGCGAGTGGGAAATGTTTTGATATCTACAGCCGAGATTCATCCATGAAGCAGATCAACGGTCCTCGGGATCTTGAGGTTACCAAGTTACCCGACATGTAGCACCAAAGAAAGCCCTTATATTTCAAAGTTGAATCTGGGTCGTCCGATCTAACTGGGAAAGGTGGCAGCCTATCGGTATATCGTGGATCAGGGTTTCGGGGAGCAGGGATCCCTTAGCTCATTTCACTTGGACGTACCGATCAGTGAAACACCGAAATCACCTTTAGCGCCGAGCCCATGGTCTCATCCCTAGGTCATATCAAGAGAGCCTGCAAACGAGGGCGGCTCCCTTGTAAATATTGAATGCCCCCTCATCTGTTCATCCTAAGGACGCGTGTCACAAGATCCGGCCGCCTCGACGTTTTGGCGATCAAGAGTTCGTGTGGTGAGAGTTTCATGTTGTTCAACATCGTGAAACCCCGAACCTCGATAGCGCCGAAAGCATAGAAAGTGGGGCTCATAGTATCATGAAGTGTTTTCAGTCATCCATCCAGAAGGAACACTTGGCAGCAAGTAGAGCCATCTCGGCACTTCGCCCATCGTGACTCCAACATGCAAAGAGTAGCTCCATTATTTTCCGATGCGTGAGGTGCCGGGAGAATACTGGACCTAGGCCCACGACATCGCCGGGAGAAGTAAGAACCGTCAGATCTAGAAGGATGCGTGGTGCCAGATTAAGCCGTCTCGGCATATCGCTCATCGTGATTTCAATCAGCAAAGATTAGCCCTTTCATATTTGCAAACACCGAAAGCATATGGTCACAGCCCATGGTCACTTGGGGAGAGGAAGGAGTTGCATAAAGAAGGCCAAAGGCGCCGAGCTTAGCTGTAGAAGGGATCATCGCGACCTCCAGGCACCATCGGACCCGATCTTAATACTATTCCTAGTATTGAAGTAAATGAAGGCAATAGCGGGTGGTTGAAACCTCCTTTCGTTCATTAAATAAGGGGAATGGAGGGTCTGGCGAGCCACCTTCTCATAGAGGTCTTGTGTATCGATTCTCTCAACAAATCCGTGTCGAAGTCCTCGGCTCGACAGAGAAGCCTGCGCACGCCAGCCGAGCACTTCATGGCTCAGCTACCCTCCTTACAGGAGCCATGCGTAGTTAAGGTGGCATTTAAAGGAAGATATCAGTACGAGTTTGACTGAAGGGACACCAAGCCTTGAGTGACTGGACACGCCTCTGCGAGATGAATTTTCCTGAGTATATAGACTCAGTCTTTGTATTTTGAAAGTATCGATGGTAGAGCAAAGATCTGTTAAGAACCAAACATCAATATAGCATAGAAAAACCTCAGGAAAGGTACTCAACGCCTTGAAAAAGAGATAATTTCAGATAATAAGCCTCTTCGAGGGGGCAACCTCCTTTTACCCCACTTAAATGTTCAAGTCCAGGATGATTCAAAATGAAAATGTCTCCTTAGTATATATAGGAGACTAGGAGGTTTAATGGCCTAAAGCCGACATAAATAAAATAACATTACTAATCTAAATTACAACTAATGGC
>ML779215.1:1975054-1995472 GCA_009831015.1 Picea engelmannii
TAATGGCCTAAAGCCGACATAAATAAAATAACATTACTAATCTAAATTACAACTAATGGCCTAGAGCCGACATAAATAAAATAACATTACTAATCTAATATGCCCCAATTAAGTGGTAATGAGCCAATATTAGGGCTTAACAAGATCCCTACTGTAAAGTTTTAACGGATAGTCTAGTTTGTTGGTTATGCATCTGTATATGAGATATCTTGTTTTATGACAGACAGTTTTTCTTACTCCATCTAATTTTCGTCTCATGCTAAGAGAGTTCGTGATTGACTGATTCGCACGAATTATTGCAGTTATGTTATGATAAAAGATTTATTGTTGCATTACTGCATTCTCTGGATTTTGCGTTTGAATGTAAGATGATATTGCGTTTGGATGTCTTCTTCCACAGCCTGTTAGAGACCCAATGTTAATAACAGACCTCTGCTTTCCTCTTATATAAGTCTTCTTCCTATTCACCCTTTACTACAGCTCACTATCTGAAGTTTATATAAGACCTCACTCACCTATGCATGCCTGGCCTAGTTTTGGAGTTCGAATGATATTGTTTTGAGTTGGCTTCCATTCGGTCATCCCATATATAAACCACCATGACATAAAACTGATGGGCGTCGGGCTCTGCTCCTGCTAGCAATCTAGGAGTGACATTCGTTGCCAACATTTCTGGCGCCGTTGTCGGGGATGAAGTTGAATATTTTCCCCGGGATTGAATGACAACGATTAACTGATTCTGAAGGTGCATCAGATATCAGAATTATCAATATTGTTGATGTGCACCTGGCGACTCCATTGTGACGACTCTGCTGGGGAAAACCTGCTTTATTAATTGTGGCTTTCAAAGGCAGGCATACACGGTCTGATCCATAGCTGCCCCTAGCTACACCTGAAACTGATCCAGAGGTGGTTCTCAGAAAAGGAAAGGCTCCTGAAGAAGAAGCTTCCACCGCCGAAACAGGTAATCCGCTATCTCCTTCTGTAAGAACTTCGTTTTCTCCTCCTCAGTTTCTTAATAGACCTCGTTCAGAAGTTTCTCGTTTCCTGAATTTTGGGAGTGTTCATGTTGAGTTTTCTCCTCCTATTCTGGGATTGGAGGGAGAAATACTTTTCACTCTCCTCTCCTCTGAAGTTGTACCTTGGCGTAGACCCAGGACCACAAAAGATTTCCCCACTCCTGCACAAGGAGGAGCACCTACTGACTTGAGATCATTATCTTTCTCCCTAAATCCTCTCCTGTTTCCCACTCCCATTAAGAACTCATCCCTAGTATCCAAGTTATGAGTTCCTTCTCCTCCGAGTTCCCCTTCACATAATATCCATATGGCCGGAGAAAATCCCCCTATGACCGCAATGGAGGCCATCATAGCCGCTAGGTATGCTCCTCTTGTATTACCACAACTTCTCAATGCTCTCCCACCAGATGGATACCTAAAGCAGCTGCCCAAGTTTACAGGCAAGGGGGACATAGCTGTTGAAGAACACCTAACAACATTTTATACCAACATGGATGATAATGTTATCATGCACGCAGACGTATGGATGAGGATTTTTGTCCATAGTCTCCAAGGAGAGGCTAGAAAATGGTTCAAGGCCCTGCCTCCTAGATCTATTGATGGGATAAAAGCTTTAGATAGTACCTTTTTGAGACAGTGGGGAGATAAAAATTATTTCATGTATTACATGACAGAGTTTGGGTCGTTGAAGAGAAAGGAAGGAGATTCTATCTCCGACTTCTTCAAGAGATTTAATAAAATGTACAAAAAAATCCCTGTTGAGATAAAACCCTCTGAAGCCTCTGCAAAGATCACTTACTCCAGCGCTTTTGATCCTGATTTCTGCCTACTTCTAAGGGAGAGAAGAGCTACTACGCTGGCCCACATGAAGGATGCGGTCGTGGAGGTAGAATCTAACATATTGGTTGTCAGCCGACTCAGGAACGCAGGTGATAGAAATACGTCCAAGAACAGGCCTGAAGCTCCCTCATCCAGTTCCTCTTCCATTCCCCATCAGACAGATGAGACAACTAGAGCACTAAAATCACTTTATGCCAGGATGGAAAGGTGGGAATTAGGGGGGAAGCCCATGTACAGAAATCCCCAGAACACTGATAATAGAGGTTTCAGATGACCGACTAACAATATGCCTCATTTTTTCCCGAAGGAATAAAGGGGAAAAGACAGAGAAGATCAAAGCGTTCAAACCCCCCTCCAAAACAACCTAGTTGACCATGAGGAAAGAGAGGAGATAGACGAGTTTGGCCATGAAATTCACTGTATTGAAGAAACTCCCCCTTTTCCCCATTTGACACAGTCCTCTTATGAAGAATCACTGATGAGTGCTAAAATTCATGAGTTGGGGAAAGAACAAAGGGCCGGTCACACTTCTAACAGATATAATCTCAGGCCAAGAAGGAAAGAAGGAGACTTTGACATCCCAGAACAGCCTCTCATAGCAGAAAGACCTACTAGATTTGCAACAACTTCTACTAAAGATAAAAGAGCTCAAAGCGCTTTGCCATCAGTCAAAGAACCCGTCACCAAGGTAAGGGAAGCTCCTAAGCCCATTCCATCCTTTAATTTTGAACATGAAATTCAAAAGATCAGGATCCCCGTCCCCCTCTCAGAGCTAGTTAAAAATGAATATTTTAAAAGATCCCTCTCCAAGCTACTACAATCTGAGTACCCCCAGCCCCCCTCTAACTCAGTAAACCTTCAAGATGAGAAGCTAGCCGTCATCTTAGGCCGTATGGTAGAAGACAGAGATGACTCATCCCCCCCCTTCTAAACATCCCTGAACATACATGATAAAGTGTTGCATAACTACCACATGGATTCAGGGGCTTCCCATAACCTTATGCAAAAAATAGTCATGGAAGAATTGGGACTGGAGGTGACAAGAACTTATCATGATTTATATTCTTTCGATTCAAGGAGAGTGCAGTGTCTAGGAGTCATCAAAGACCTAGTGGTTTCCTTGTTTCAGCTGCCCATGAAAAGTGTGGTCATGGATATTGTGGTAGCCGATGTTCCCCCCAAATTCCGTATGCTATTGTCTAGATCGTGGATCAAAAAACCTGGAGGGACACTACATATGGATCTCACATACGCCACCATTCCGGTCTTCGGAGGGGAACAAAGGAGATTATACAGAGAATCCCAACTAGCCTATATTGTCAGTGATGAAGCAAACCCTATCAATCACCCCATCTTTTCACTTGACACCGACTTGGGGTCTAGTTTGCTGCAGCTTACCGATGCCCTTGAAAGCCATCAAAAAACATCCCAGCCTTGATCATCTGATTTCCCCTCAAAGCTCATATGTGTGGAGGATGGTTTTTGATGGAGCTTCTTCTAGTGAAGGCGTTGGCGCTGGAGTGGTTTTCATATCACCTAGTTAAGAAGTCGTGTCCCTGTCATACAAGCTGGAATTCGAAGCCACCAACAACGTGGCAGAGTATGAAGCTCTTGTTCTGGGTATGAGGGCCACAAAGGAAATGGAAATTAAAGAGATAGCAATATTCAGAGATGCTGAGTTGATTTTTCATCAGGTAAGGAATGCTTATCGAGCCCATAATCCCCAGCTCATAAATTATTGGAATGAAGTATGGGACCTTATTGATAATTTCTTCTTGGATTTTAACATTTCTTTCATTCCGAGGGAAGAAAATACGTTGGACGATTCTTTAGATGCCTCAGCTAGTTTGCTCAAATTTCCCCTGCCGTCTATGGTAAAAAATGAGGTTGATATAAGATATAGGCCCTCGGTGCCGGACAATGTCAAGCATTGGAAGGTGTTCGAGGATGATTCGGAACTCGAAAGGTTTCTCCAATCAGTTGATGAATTTTTTGCGTTGCATATTGACCAGGATCCTGACCTGGAAGGTGGCCCTCGCCCTGAGGAGTTTTTAAATAAAATCGCTAATCATCAGATCATTCAGCTGCCCAACAATCACATTCTGAGAGGACTTGTCCCTTTAGAAAGATTGTTGGATGGGAATGATGTGCCAGTAAAGGGCAAGGTCTCAAATGAAGATGCTGATACAACCAAATGAAACATTGGTTCACAGGAGGAGCCTAGATTCGTCAAATTATCAAGTAGCCTGACCAGTGAACAGAGGGTCGAGTACACGGGGTTGCTGAGAAATTTCATCGATGTGTTTGCATGGACATATGAAGACCTCAAGATGTACAACACATCTGTCATCGAGCACAAGATCCCGTTGAAGGAAGAGGCTAGGCCATTCAGGTAGAAGCTAAGACAGATAAACCCCATGTTGCTTCCCGTCATGGAAAAGGAAGTAAAGAAGTTGTTGGATGCACGGATCATTGTCCCCTTGAGATATTCTGAGTGGGTGGCCAACTTGGTCCTAGTAAGAAAGAAAAGCAGAGAAATCAGGCTTTGTGTCGATTTCAGGAACCTTAACAGAAGCTCAAAGAAAGACAATTACCCCCTACCTAAGATGGAACATATATTGCAGAGGGTAACTGGTCCATCTAGGATATCCATGATCGATGGGTTTTCTAGCTATAATCAGATATCGGTCATGCCTGAGGATAGGGAGAAGACAACCTTCACAACTCCTTGGGGAACATTCATGTATGCCAAAATGCCATTTGGGTTGATGAATGCAGGAGAAACATTTCAGCGAGCCATGGATATAGCCTTCATCGGAGAAAATTACCAGTTTGTAGTGATCTACCTAGATGACATCACGGTCTTCTCCAGGTCTGATAAAGAGCATCGCTGTCACTTAAGGGAAGTTTTCTCGAAATGTCAGAGATTTGGTCTTTCCCTAAATCCTAAGAAGTCCCTGTTCGCTATGATGGAGGGCAAGATGCTAGGCCATATAGTATTGGCGGAAGGAGAAAGAATTGATCCCAGCAGAGTGGATGCGATTCAAGCCCTGACACTTCCCAGGTCTAAAAAAGAGGTCCAGGCATTTCTAGGAAAGATTAACTTCCTGAGGATATTTGTCTCAAATTTTGCTGAACTGGAAAAACACATCACAACAATGCTCAGAAAGGGAAACAAAGTGAGATGGACCGTTGAGCCCCGGGCATATTTTGATCGAATAAAAAAGGCATTGACTGAGGTGCATGTGCTAATCAGTCCTGATTATTCCAAGGATTTCCTGATTTTTTCTTTTGCTTTGTGGGATACAGTGGCAGCGGTCTTACTACAGAAAAATGAGGAAGGGCGTGAACAACCCATCGCCTTCTTCAACAGGGCATTAAGAGACGCAGAGAGCAGGTATGAAATCATGGAGAAATAGGCCTATGCCTTAGTGAAAGCTCTTAAAGCTTTCAGAGTCTATGTCTTTCATTCAAAAGTAATAGCATACGTTCCTGTAGTTTCCGTGAAAGACATCCTTGTGCAGCCCGACGTAGATGGGAAAAGAGGTCGATGGATCGCTAAAATTCTGGAATTTGACTTAGAGATAAAGCCCACCAATTTGGTTAAGGGGCAAGGTTTATCCAAGCTACTGGCTGAGTCCAATTGCGAAGCCTTGGGAGTTAGTTTCATCAATACTCACCCAGGATCTCAGCAAGCTGAATCACCCAGCCCATGCTCTCAAGATGGCTTATCACTGGCAGAATGTGCCTGGTATCATGACATTTTGTATTTTCTATAGGAGTTGAAGCCCCTCGATGGAATGGGAAAAAGCAAAGTGAGGGCTCTAAAGATCAAGGCGGTCAGGTATTGCCTCATTGACAAAACCTTGTACTGGAAAGACCCTCTAGGGGTGTTTCTGAGATGCCTGGACTCGCAGGAGGCCCAAAAGGTTACGTTTGATTTTCATAGTGGCCTTTGCGGAGGTCATCATTTATGGAAGACCATAGCCCACAAGATACTCCGAGCTGGGTATTACTGGCCCACTTTATTCCCCGATATTTACAGGGAGATTAGAGCTTGCAAAAAATGTCAAAAGTTCTCAGGAAAGCAATAGCTCAAATCACTGCCATTGAATCTTATAGTATCTCCAACACCTTTTTAGCAGTGGGGGTTGGAATTCATTGGAGAAATTCATCCTCCCTCAAGTGGTCAACACAGATGGATTCTGACAGCAACAGATTATTTCACCAAGTGGATAGAAGTTGTCCCCACCAGAAGCGCATCACACAAAGTAGTTATCGGCTTCCTGGAGGATATCATAGCCAGATTTGGTTGTCCCAGTAGGATCGTCACCGATAAAGCTGCTTCTTTCAGGTCTGAGCCTCTAATTAAGTTCTGCGAACAGTTCCAGATATCACTAGTTCACTCCACCCCCTACTATCCCCAAGGCAACGGTTTAGCAGAGTCCTCCAACAAAATCCTGATAAGGATCATTAAAAGAATATTGGAGGACAACAAAAGGGCCTGGGATTCAAAGTCTAAATTTGCTCTGTGGGTCGATCGTGTCACAACGAAGAAGTCTCTGGGCACTTCGTCGTTTCAACTAGTCTATGGAGCAGAGGCAGTTTTCCCTACCCATCTCACCTTACCTGTGGTGAAGTTATTTCAAGACTACGAGGGAGAACCAGACCATATGATCAGAAGAATTCATCAGATAGTGGAAGTGCAACAGATCAGAGAACAAGTGAGGGACACAACTTACAGTCATCAACATAAGATCAAACAGGCTTTTGACAGGAAGGCCAGGAAAAAGGATTTCGAGATCGGGGATTTGGTATTTTAGTGGGATGCACCCAGACAGGATAAAGGCAAGCACAGCAAGTTCGACGCCCTCTGGGTCGGCCCATTTAAAATATCTGAGATTTTCTCCAACAACACGTATGGGTTGCAGGATCTGGAGGGTGAAGGGGTTTCAAAAGCCGAGTGAATGGGCATTTTCTGAAGAAATGTTTTATTTGAGCCTCAGACGGCTCCCTTGTTTGTAAATATTGTCTTTTAGTTCTTTGTTTAGTTTCTTTTTGCGTGTTTTCGGCTTAATAAGTGACTCCATAGCCCAATAGAATGGCACTGAAGCTGCGGAAGAAGTTCTTAGAGCATCCCAGGGACGACTCTATCCCCCATGAAGCCTAATGTTAACGATTATTTTTGTCATTTGGCGCAGAAGCACTTAGGACTCTAGATTGCATGTGAAATGCCCAAGTGTAGTAGTGAAAGGACCAACTTTCCGGTTACAAGTCAAGCGAGTGGGCAATGTTTTGATATCTACAGCCAAGATTCATCCATGAAGCAAATAAACGGTCCTTGGGATATCGAGGTTACCAAGTTACCCGACATGTAGCACCAAAGAAAGCCCTTATATTTCAAAGTTGAATCTGGGTCGTCCGATCTAATTGGGAAAGGTGGAAGCCTGTCGGTATATCGCAGATCGGGGTTTCGGGGAGAAGGGAACCCTTAGCTCATTGCACTTGGAAGTACTGATCAGCGAAATGCTGAAAGTTCCTTTGGCGTCGAGCCCATGGTCTCAGCCCTGGGTCATATCAAGCGAGCCTGCAAACGAGGGCGACTCCCTTGTAAATATCGAATTCCCCCTCGTCCGTTCATCCTAAGGACGCGTGTCGCAAGATCCAACCGCGTCGGTGTTTCGACGATTGGGAGTTCGTGGGGTGAGAGTTTCATGTTGTTCAACATCGCAAAACCCTGAACCTCGATAGCGCCGAAAGCGTAGAAAGTGGGGCTCGTGGTATCACAAAGTTTTTTCACCCGTCCATCTAGAAGGAACACCTGGCAACAAGTAGATCCATCTCGGCGCTTCGCCCATCGCGACTCCAACACGCAAAGAGTATCTTTGTTATTTTCCGATGTGCGAGGTGCCGGGAGAATCCCGGACCCGGGCCCACGACATCACCAGGAGAAGTAAGAACCGTCAGATCTAGAAGGACGCGTGGTGCCAGATTAAGCCATCTCAGCATATCGCTCATCTCGATTTCAATCAGTAAAGATTAGCCCTTTCATATTCGCGAACGCCGAAATCATATGGTCACGGCCCATGGTCACTTGGGGAGAGCAAGGAGTTGCATAAAGAAGGCCAGAGGAACCGATCTCAGCTGCAGAGGGGATCATCGCGACCTCCAGGTGCCATCGGACCCGATCTTAATATTGTTCCTAGTATTGAAGTAAATGAAGGCAATAGCAGGTGGTTGAAACCTCCTTTCGTTCATTAAATAAGGGGAATGGAGGGTCTGGCGAGCCGCCTGCTCATAGAGGTCCTGTGTATCGATTCTCTCAACAAATCCGTGTCGATGTCCTCGACTCGACAGAGAATCCTGCACATGCTAGCCGAGCACTTCATGGCTCAGCTACCCTCCTTACAGGAGCCATGCGTAGTTAAGGTGGCATTTAAAGGAAGATATGAGTACGAGTTTGACTGAAGGGACACCAAGCCTTGAGTGACTGGACATGCCTCTGCGAGATGAATTTTCCTGAGTATATAGACTCAGTCTTTGTATTTTGAAAGTATCGATGGTAAAGCAGAGCTCTCTACTATAAAGTTTTAACTGATAGTCTAGTTTGTTGGTTATTTATCTGTATATGAGATATCTTGTTTTATGACAGATAGTTTTTCTTACTCCATCTAATTTTCGTCTCATGCTAAGAGAGTTCGTGATTGAATGATTCGCGCAAATTATTGTAGTTATGTTATGATAAAAGATTTATTGTTGCATTACTGTATTCTCCGGATTTTGTGTTTCATTGTAAGATGATATTGCATTTGGATGTCTTCTTCCTCAGCCTGTTAGAGACCCGATGTTAATAACAAACCTATGCTTTCCTCTTATATAAGTCTTTCGCCTGTTCACCCTTTACTACAGCTCACTGTCTGAAGTTTATATAAGACCTCACTCACCTATGCATGCCTGGCCTAGTTTTGGAGTTGGAATGATATTGTTTTGAGTTGGCTTCCATTCGGTCATCCAATCTATAAACCACCATGACATAAAAATGATGGGCGTCGGGCTCTGCTCCTGCTAGCAATCCAGGAGTGACTTCCATCGCCAACATAAAGCATGCAAGAATGTGTAAGCATAGAAAGGTATCTAGAGTGTAGTCTAACTAGAGAACATTTTTATTTTAACTCAACTCTATTTTAGAAAGTTTTCAGTCATATATGGGAAATAAAGGGAATAAAGGGACAACTAGGAGTGATTTTAGGAGCAGTTTTAGGATGGATGAGGGAAATTGACTTTTAATTAAATTAAATTGTGGATTTACTTGTGCATCTAAGGGAATGGGTGACAAGATTATGGGGGGAAGAATTCCTAATTAAATTAAAAAATTGAATTAAATGTGAAAATGACAAGTTGTCACTAAGGAAATTATATAAAACAAATGGTTGAGAGGAGGAATGGATCACACTAGTTATGAGTAAGGTTATGCTGCAAAAATTTTGACTGGTTTTACTTGTGAGAGTTGGGATATCTAGCCCGAGAGAGAGAGTGGTGGCTCTACCTTGTGAGGTGAGCTAGGAGCTAGAGGATTTTGGTTGTGTTTGTGTGTGGCCCCTTTACAGATCAGGTGGATAAGAGGGAAGAAGAGTACCCGTATTGTTGGTTGGGAGGTACCGATGAAGTCTCTAGGGTTAGCAAGAAGGGAGTTGGATGGAGTGCAAGCATGGTAGAACATCTTCGAATTCTCGTCTTCGGTTATGGTACTCTCTTGAGGATTATAATTGCAAAAATTTTAATTTGTAATGCATTTTTAGAATTCGCCAAGAACTGTGATTAAAAATTTGATGTATAGATCACTGAGAGCGATCTTAGTTTGTTATTTTCCTATTAGTTGTTAAGGCTTAGTTAGTGTGATGATTTTTTTTATGCTTGTGATTTTTACTATGAAACCTAAACGATATTTCCTTTTTGTTTTTTTGTGATTTATTTTTCTAAGTAATTTGACTCATTTTATTCACCTCGGTGTTTCCCTTGACTTTGTCCAATGAGTTGCATCTCTTTTTCTTCACGATTTTTTCCCTTTGTGTTGATGTGGGGGGTGGATTGTAATCTTGCGTTTAAGTCCTTTCTCTCTGTTGTTATTTTCTTTTCTCTGTGTATTTCCCTTTAAATAATTAGCACATTTTTTTGTTCCTCTACGTCTTCTTGAGGGTAAAGGATCAATGCCTTCACACCTTTTCCCAACACATTTACATCACTATCATCTGTGAAAAAATTAGAGCTCCCTCCTAGCATTTTAATCCTTGATTATCTCTTTGTATGGAATTTAAATTTTCTCCCAATTTAGAGCTCCATCTTGGCATTTTAATCCCTAATTTTATTTATGTATGGAATTTAAATGTTCTCCCAAATTAGACCTCCCTCCTGACGTTTTATTTCCCTGATTTATCTCTGCAATTTTCTTCTTCCCTTGCCCAATGATTTTAGTGTTTTTCTCTGTATTTTTTCTGAGGAGTAAAGGCCTTACGCCCTCCTTCTATTGCCCAACAATTTGGGTGTTTTTCTCTGTGTTTTTCCTGAGGAGTACAGTCCCTGCACCATCCTTCTCTTGTCAAGCGATTTGGGTGTTTTCCTCTGTGTTTTTTCTGAGGAGTAAAGGCTCTATACCCTCCTTCTCTAGCCTGTCAATTTTGGGTGTCTTTCTCTACGTTTTTATGAGTAAAGGCTCTTATCATTCCTTCTCTTGCCTAATGATTTTGGGTGTCCTTACTCTGTTTTTTTTGGGAGCTAAAGGCTCTGTGTCTCCACCCTTTTACTAGCAACTTACATGCAATTTCTCTCTGTTTTTTGGGTGGATTTTATCACCTATTTGATTTGTATGTATCCCAACGCCTTAGCTTCTTTTTCCCTGCATTTTTTTGTTTCACATTTTCCCAGCGTTGATGAATACCCTCAACAGATTACGATAATATGATGTAGATGTTAGTGTGCTCATTTAATATACTATGGATGTTAATATGCTCATTTTAATATCCTAATTTCATCAACAATGTAGATGTTAATGTGCTTATTTTAATCTTGACGATGATATAATGCCATGGATTAATATAATTAATTACATTATTTTATACTTATGCAGATGATTATGATTATATATTGAATATGATAATTATAAAAGTTAAAAATGGATCGAAGTCAACTGATATAATTAAGGACAACAATCGTTTTATAATTGAGCATAAAATTGGGTCTCATGTACAAGTGTTGATTGCAATGATAAAGTAGTTAGATTCATGTGTCCAAGTGCTAACTACAATGCTCAAGTAATCCAATGAGGTCACTCATAAACCTCGGGCTCACATCCAATTTTTCATGGTTTATCCCCATTAAAGATACTTGAGCTTTAATTATTTAAATAAAATTATAATTCAACTATGAATTTCTCCTTATTACTATTAAATAAGACTCGATGTTTTGGGTTATAGATGGATAAGTAATGCAAGTAGTGCTAACATAATGTATGGTTGTGAGGATACATCCTCACATGGGTTCTGTTAATGAAAATGAATTTCGTCATTCCCTCACATGCTCCTAGAAGATGCCATTAAATTGAGATGTATAATTATGCTACCCGAGATTAAGTTGAATTGCATTCTTGATTTATTTATCCTTATGAATATCCTATTTCTCCTTTACCTGCCTTGATGGTTGGAAAATGATAGGGTTTAGTAGAATATCATGTTGCACCATTAAACATTGATGATGTATGATTGAATGGATGTGATTAGATCTCTTTCACGTGGAAATAAATGGACGAGTAACTAGTTTCTTGCGCCCTAAATTTAATAGATTAGACTTATTTTATGCCTTAAATTTAATTGATAATTATTTTGTTCCATCATATGAAAGCGATGTATGAACGGTCATGTGTGTAGTTTACTTCTTGTGCCACTAAAATGTTAATGTATACTTGATTGAGCGTTTTATTTCCCTTGTGTAATGGATGATGTTGATGATTAAGTAATTAGATTGATTTGCGCTATGGACTAATGTTGATGCCTAAATGATTACACTTTAGATTACGTGTGTGCATTGTAACAATGTTAATGTATGATTCTTAAGTGCTTAGAGTAATTGCATGCATTCTAATGATGTTGATTATGTTTAATTAATTATTTAGATCACGTACACACCTTGAGATAATGTTGATTATTGTTGAATTAAATGGTTGATTAATCATGTTCCTTGAAGTAAAGTAGATGTTTTCTTTTGTGCCTTGAAAATAAAATAAATTTGAACACATTGCGCCTTAACTTATGTCGTTGTATGATTGATTTAGTAATTAAATTCTCTTTCTCTTTGGAATTTATTTGATGTGTGATTGGCCATTAGAACACTATTGCGCCATTGATTATCGTTAATGTTGTTGATTTAGCGAGTTGGATTTTGGACTTGATTGTGTTAGTGGGATGTAGACATCTCCTTGTTCCTTAGAACAGTTGCCATCCCTGGGACCTTAAATGGTCAAAATCAATTGGATGAATGTTGGGATTCAGTGTTGCTTACGTGTCTTGGAGGTCCTGTTATCCCTGATTTTTAGGGATAACCAGGAGATCATGTCTCAAGGCCCATAGTTCCTAGACATGGAGTACTGAGAGCAGGTTTGACCTGAGCATATCCCTGGAGGGCTCATCCTTTTCTTCTTTCATCAGACTCATCTTGTCATCACAACAACATCCATCACCTTCGACTTGGTCTTGTATCGGAGAAGGCTCTTGCTCCATGAGGTAATTGGTCCAGGTATCATGGTATGTGTCACTCTTGATCATTAAAACCTTTAAATATATGCATCTGATTCCTTCTATCTCTAAACGACTACTTGGATATTACATTAGCCCACTTGACCATGCTTTGGGAAATTGACAGGGTATCCTAGCAAGCCTGTGCCCATAGGTCTGGGTTTTCCACTGGGGGATTTATGAAAATCCATCGTCTTCTCCCATCATAGAACCATTATTTCATCTTATCTCCCGCTCACCTATCCCATACTCCTTTTTCGAGCATTGGATTGACCTGTTTGTAGGGTTGCACCTTATCGCGTGGGAAGAAGGGGCTCAAGGCCCAGAAGGTAAAAGCAGCTGGTAAAAGATAAAAGCCTAGAAATGAAACCTTGAGATGCTTCACCCAGGGATACCCGAGAAGGAAATAAGAAGCCTCTCAGCAAGAAACAAGAGGGACCTAGAAAATAACAAACAAGACCGAGTCAAGAGGATAGGGGTTCTCATCGCAAGCCAACCTTTTAGGTTCATGCGTACTTAACAGTATGACATTGCCACCATCTGGTTATCACGCCAGGGCAATGACCTTTGGTTGCATGACCAAGGGAAAGGGGGTCTCACCATGAGACAACCTTATCATCTCTATGAAATTAATTGTGGGTAACACTATCAGCTATGGTCACCATGCCAAGGCAGTGTCCTCTGGTTAGCCCTTGAATAAAAAGAAAAAGAAAAAGAAAAATCAAATAAAAGAAAATATTAAAGGCAAGAACAGACTTGGAAAGATTGCATCCATGACGGTTACAACTCGCCTTCTACAAAGGCACCCACAGATAACATTATGCATCCCTAGATCTCACTCTACCCACATGTCTGGACATCCCCTAGCCACATCATCTCATTTACATGGCTTGGATGAAAACATCCTGGAGACTTCCCGTTTCTTGTGGATACTAGCCCAATATGATGTCTTGTCTTTTCCTCTAGTCATGTATTGTAGGTTTTTGTAATCTCTTTGAGTTGTTGACAGATGTATTAGGGTCTTATGAATATGTTTGATAATATTGACGATGAAACGTGATTAACATTGCTATGATCCCGGTGATTGATGAGCACATGGAGGGCGTAGTTTTTGATGTGCAGGACCATGATCGCAGACATGTACCATTTGGAGTGGTACACATGGGGAGATGATTAGTTCGGACCTCCATGGGGATGAAAATCCCATTATATGGTTTTTGACACCCCATCAGGGGGGCAAAGATAGGACAATGTTTGACCAAGGTTTTGCACCAGAGAAGAAGAGGACGTTCCATCAGAGGCGCTTTGGCGGAGCCCAACCTAGGGGGAATGTCCCCTTTTCAGTGGAACATTGGCCTTGGAAGGCTCAGGATGCCCCCATCCTCACCATGATGTCATCCAGCTTCACAGACATTCATGGAGGCAGACTGGGTAGTAGTGGTACCTGTGGCATGTTGGAGAGGCCCCTGAGGGGCTAACGTTTTGCTCATGGATATCTCATCTGCCCTAAAAGGGGCTAGCACCTCCCTTGAAGGGGATTTTACCTTTTTTACATCTTAGTTAGGGTTTTAAATTGACAATTTAATGTAAAAACAATATTTTGGTCTTGTCGGCCATTTTTTGACCTAAAATTAATTAAGGTCATTGATACACTATATATTGAGGAGTTTAAACCTCATTTTGACATAACACATAAATCACTCATTAGTGAGGTCTAATTTTTGCGCCCTACTTGGGTAATATTGCTGGTTTAGTGAGGCACACTTGTTGAAGGAAGGAATTTCTTGGCAATTTTAGCATTTCTCTTGAAGGACGGTTTACAACTAGGGTTTGCATGCTATTTCATGGTGATATGTAAGTGTTTTTTCTGCAAAAAATCTTGATTGAATGGTTGTAGTCTTATATTCTTGCATATGTTTATAATTTTATTATCAAAAAACCCTAGGTGACAAGAACATAAGTAGGTTCTTGTTTCATGTCCCCTAAAAGAGAAATTTTCAGCCATCGAAGAAGGAAGGAAGAGCCTAGCCATAGCTACACTCTTATTGCTTCTTCTCCCTGAGCTAGTCATACTCTCTGAAGTCAAGAAGGAGGAGACTTCCTGGTCCTAAGTTATCTACACCTAAGGTCATCCTGCTTCTAGGGTTTGGTGATAGAGCCTTGCCTTAGCAACACTCTCCCTCACCACACTCTCTAGTCTTGACTTATCTTTCATGCTAGCCAGTTTTTCCAAGTTGACCTAAGGAAGGAGGAGAGAGCATGAGGCCTTGCTTTAGCAACACCGGAGTGAGCCTATCTCCCCTAGGGTTTTGATTCTGAGGCCCTACCATAGTAGCACTTCAGAACCCTTCCCTCCAGTCCTTAGTTTCTTTCAACCCTTGCGTCCTCTACTAGATTGACTCCAGTAAACCTTAGGCACTTATATTATACCTCCAGCGTTGAAGTGAAAGTGATCAAACAACTCTCAAAACCTTTGCTAAATTGAAACCCTAACAAACTACTAACCCTAGGAAGGCTGACGTCACCGTTGGTTACTTCATCTTGACACAAAAATATTCTTTTATAGGCAATTGAATGGTGTTTAAATCATTTTTTGAATGAGGGATTGATTGGATACATTGATTGCTACATCATCTTGATATTTATTCATGGAGTGCTATTATTTCATTGCTATATTAACAAACATTGACTTCGTCAATATTTATTGTTATAGTTGCTTATATATTGATATCAGATAGTCTTATGAATTACTAACCCATTGAATCATAGCTTGCATATATTGGTTTGTTGTTCCTTTGTTCCAGGCAGATGTTCTTCTTTGGGCCTACACTTCATTATTGGTTGTTTAGTCGGGACTATCTGTTTTGGTGGTAACCTGTGAAGGGGGAACTTTACTTTGAATTTTAAACCTTGCCTCTTCAAACTCAAGGTTACCGGGGATGTCTCCCCTCGACCTAACCTCCCTAAAGAGAAAGAACCTCCCCATCATGGTGACATTGGGTGGGATAGGTTCCTGTTATGCCAGTTGGCCTTCTACTTCATAGCCATTTGACCTAGCTACAAATCGTGCGATAACATTTTGGTGCCGTTGCCGAGGAATATTGAGTCAATTTTCCTCAAACAACACAATCTTTTTCGGTAAGATTTTCCTCATAGCCTTATCCTACAATCTTACCTGGCGACTCCACTAGGGTGTTTTCCCTATTTCTTTGATAGTTTCAAGAAAACTATCTGGCGACAACACTAATATTTATTAGGGTTCCACCTTACTTTCTGTGATATTTCCAAGTTATGGGATCATGGCACACTGGGAACAAATGTATCCAAGTATTGATTTCAGAAGTTTTCAAGGATGCCCAAATTACTTTGATACAAAATGGCTAAGCAAATCTCCAACGTTTTTGGGCCTCCCAACTCCTCACATCGTAAATTTTTTGGAGCATTTGAGAGAGATAAAGTTGGGACGAGAGGATGCTCTTATAAAACTATTCTTACTCACTCTACCATCCTACTTGCAAGATCGTTTTAAGAGTTGTTTCAAGGATAGGGGTATATAATATTTCATACACCTCATCAGTAGGTTTATAGACCTTATTATGCCACATTTCCAAATGTATGAAGATGTCCTTCAAAACCTCATGGTAGCCTTAGACCACAAAGGATTCACCACTGAGATTGTAGAAGATCTCAGGAAATCATATCATGATCAATACCAAGAATCCTCTGATATAAAAGATGAGGTTTATGAAGACCATTATCAACCCCTCAAAGAGGATCTAGATCTCTCCCATAATCCAATAGAATGCAACAAAGATATAACTAGAGACGTGAATTATGAGGATGAAGTACTAGTAACCGCTCCTTAGTCTGATGAAGCTCTCGAGGATCCTCTCCCTCCTGCACAAGATGAAGAGAATGAGGTAAGTCATTTTCCTTTCTCATTTTTTGATGATACCTTGTTTTATGACTCAGAGAGTGAAGGAGAAATGGAACCCTTTGATGCAGGAGCATCGATCCAAGCCATCTACGCGCTAGCTAGCCATCACATCAGGCGTGCGTTCAATGGGAGGAGAGAGGCACAACCCTCTCATTTTTCAAATTTGAAAATGTATTAAATGTTTGTAAGGCTAGTAGAGCTGAGCCGTGCCTTTGAGAATGTTGTAGTTAGAGTCACCTTAATGGATGACATGTTGATGGGGATCTAGATCCAATTCATATTAGATGGCCCATTCATTGTAATTCATTGTAATTAATGAGAGTTGGTGAGGATGGAGGGAAGAGCTTGAGGAGACCCTCTTTGTAAAAATATCTTCTTTGTATCTAGTAGTTAGTTTTTAGAAGGAGAGAAGAGAGTTGGGACTCTGTTGCAGTCCGAGCTCGAACACATTGTAATCAAGCATTCTTGATTAATACAAACAGAGAATTTTTTCTTGCATGTTGTTGTCCACATGTTTATGAGTTCATGAATGAATGTATTTATGTGTTGATGATATGCTGTAGATGTATGTTAGGTATTCATTTTCACGGATAGATAGAATTTATTGTCTATGAGTTATTTGATTCCAAGTTTGGGTTCTTTGAGGCTTCATGCAAGAGGTTGCATGACAAAATACTGTGGGTTCTGTAAGGCAGTGCAAGGAGTGCACTTATGAATTCTACGGATTTAGATAAAGATGTGCCAGGAGGGCACACCAGCTAAAGTCACTGATTCAAGAAAAAACCTCAAGGTTGTTGAATACCTTGGAGGTAAGACTATGAAGAAGAGAGAATAGGACAAACCTTAATCATTGAGGGATTTTGTAGAAGCTCTTCTAGGAGGGCATTGAGAAGGTGCATAGAAAGCATAGAGAAGATAGAATTTCTGAGAATTCTGTAAGACTCTTCCAAGAGGGCATTGAGTGAATGCATAGGATGCATTAGGAGAAGAACTCTATTTCGAGTTAGGAAAGAATACATAATCACTGAGGATTCTAGAAAACTCTGCCAAGAGGGCATTGAGTTGGTGCAGGTGTGCACATAAATAACTCTTGTTTGAGTTCAGAAAGGAGAAGAAGTGTCAGGAGGAAGACCTTCACAGGGTTAATGAACACCCTGTAGGCTCAACAAGGAGTGCTTGAGAAGGAAGTTTCCAGAGGGAACTTCCATCCTTTCAAGGAGAGAAAGGGGCAGAGACCTTAGAGGCCAAGGAAATTGAAGCTCAAGAGGATAAAGACCTGTTCAAGGAGTCCACCAAGCCAACACCTGAGTAAAGTGTTGACAAACAAACAATCATCTAAAGGCTCATTAGGCAACAAGAGTGGGAGTGACAAAAGACTTATTCTAAAGTCTCGAAGCTCAGGACATATAGCACCTTTGTGCGCAAATATTCTGCAAAGAGTGTAGAAGTCGAGAAACCTTTCAAGGTTTCAGAGAGGTTTAAGATTAGGAGGAAATGTGCCTTTGCGCACAAAGCCATAAATGTAAGGAATCGTAGAAGTCGAGAGACCCTTTGGTGGGTAAGAGTTTGAAAATCTCAGGAGGGAGAGCATTCGTAGAATACAAGTGGGAGCTAAGGATACAGGCTTCACAGCAGGAGCAAAGGTTGAGACCTTTGAAGCGTTTGAATTCTTCCAAGTTTAGGAATAAATGCAATCTTAGGAGGGAGAACAGGTGCCGTTAGATCAGCTGGAGAGGATGAGATTTGGACCGTTGAATCTACGTCCAGGCAAGTAGGAGGAGAGTGTGAAACAGAAAGAGATCTGGGCCATTAGATTTGGGTGCATGGACTGATAGCCATCAGATCCAGGAGAAGATGCACGAGGTTTAACCCTCATATGTGAAGAGGGGAACGAAAGGCCTATTTCGGCATTTCGGCTACCGGGAATGCAAAAGATAATAGTTCAGAACTCTTGACCCGTGAAATCCCAAAAAGACACAAGTTTTTGAATCAGGAGAGGCTATGAGCCGTTGATCCCAGTTTTGAGTGAAAGACCGACGTTTCGGGGTTCAGTACTTCGGTATTTCGGATACTGGGAGCTTGAAGGGGAAGGGAGTTGTTGCAGCCGAGATTGCGAAGTCCAAAAATGTGAAAACCTAAAAGTAGATGGAGGAGTAGTGTGGTCACGGAACAGGGTCACATATTTCGACATTTCGGGACTTAGCTTTTTGGAAATCCCGAGGACAAGAGGTAGGGGGTGCTTTGCGCTGGAAATCCCTGAAGTCACAAAACATGACATATCTTTGGAGTGAGGTTGTGGTCACACATTTCGGAAGTCCGGGATTTAGAATTTCGGCAATCCCAGGGACAAGAAGTCGGGAACTTGACATTGAAAGCCCCGAAGTCGTGAAATGTGACATACCTTCGGAGTTGGGTTGTGGTCATGGAGGATGCAATCGCATAGACCGGAATTTCGACATTTCAGCATTTCGACATTCAGGGGATCAAGGAGTTAGAGAACTCGATGCCAGGGTTCACGAAATCGCGAAACCCGAAATCCCTTTTCGAAAAGGGTCGTGGTCATGTCTCGTGGCCGTGTGGAGGTGAAGACTCATGCTTGGTGCATTGCTTGTGCCAGTGAAGTTTTCATGAAGGACCTGTGGATCAGATTCTTGGGATTCCTATAGGGACCCGAGGGAGCCGCTTCGACTGGAGGAAGAATTTGGGAATGATCCTAAGACTGGGAGGTCGCACAGAACCTGTTGAGGCAGGGGGTGTTGCATCGCCCTTGGACAAGCTAGATCCCCTATATCTCAAGACTAAGGATGTAGAGGCAGATCTTCCACTTGATGAAACCATCCAAATACTTAAATATCTTGCACAAAAAGGATTAAGGAAGGTAAATTATTCCCCCTTCCAAGTTTTCAATGATTCTTTACCTTATGACACATAGAGTAGAGAAGTATTGGATGTTTTGACTCCTCCATGTTATGATATTGATACTGACATAGCTTATTTTGACGAGTTCATACATGTTGGGAGACATAGGTGGGATGAATTTAGTTATGATATGGATCCCATCTATGACATAAATATTCATCTCCAAGTGTTTCCTTTGCAATTATCACAGCAAGCTCTTGACCAGTGGCAATAGGGAGATGAGATTTTTACCAGTTCTCCACAAACACCCAAGGTTTACCGAGTACAATATTTGCCTAATGATTTTCGGTCTTACCTTGAGGCCTTTGATGAGTACTCCTCTGAGCACTTATATTTACCCTATGAAGATGACTATCAACCGCCACTATCCTCGGATTTTGATAGGAGTAAAAACATTGTTTGCCTAAAGAAGGATTCTCATGAACTTTTTCTCCAGCTACCTGTTATTACTTTTCCATGCTTTTCCATTAAAGGTGTAGTTGGGATGTATATTTTTAATGTTGAATTTCCTCTTAGGAAAACCCTAGACTCCAAGGGTTGGTTGGGTAATGGAAGTTTGAGTCATTTATCCCAGTTTTTCGACTTTCCCTTGATAGCTTGCCAATCGTCTACTAGATCTTTGTCGATCTCTTCCTTGACTTCAGAGCATGAGGATGTCCTAGGTAGCCAGTTTGCAGGTCCTTTGAGTCAGTTTTCTGAACCTTGCATTTTTCATGACCCTTTCTTAAAGTGGATTGAGCACATTCCTCAGAGATGGACTTGGTAGGATTTTATCCCTCCCACCTGCCTCCATGAGTTAGACTTTTCGATTTCCGATGATATGATATATATTCTAACACATGACTTTTTTGTGCTTGATTTATCACTATTTTGGTTTATGATGAAGCACAAGGGAAGGTATCGTGGGACATTGTTGGAT
>ML779215.1:1995543-2032286 GCA_009831015.1 Picea engelmannii
GTGTGTGTGTGTGTGTGTGTGTGTGTGTGTGTGTGTGTATGTATGCTGGGGTGGCATTACCGCCCCATTTTTGTTACTGATTCCCCTATCGAGTTTGAGTAGGTCTGTATGTTATGCCAAAGATGTTGAGGTTCTCATGCACTCTAAGGTGAGCACATGTCCTCGAGTTGGAGCCATATGTTATCTCTAATTTTTAGGGATAACTAGGAGATCATGTCTCGAGGCCCACAGTTCCTAGACATGGAGTATCGAGAGCAGGATCAACCCGAGCATAGCCCTGGAGGGCCCAAACTTTTCTTCTTTCATCAGACTCGTCTTGTCAGCACAACAACATCCATCACCTTCGGCTTGGTCTTGTATCAGAGGAGGCTCTTGCTCCATGAGGTAATTGGTCCAGGTATCATGGTATGTGTCACTCTTGATCATTAAAACCTTTAAATATATGCATTTGATTCCTTCTATCTCTAAACAACTGCTTGGATATTACATTATCCCACTTGACCATGCTCTGGGAAATTGACAGGGTATCCTAGCAAGCATGTGCACATAGGTATGGGTTTGCCATTGGGGGATTTCTGAAAAGCTATCGTCCGTTCCCATCATAGCACCACTATTTCATCTTATCTCCCACTCACCTGTCCCATTCCCCTTGTCAGGGCATTGGATTGACCTATTTGTAGGGTTGCACCTTATCTCATGGGAAGAGGGGGATAAAGGCCCAGAAGGTAAAAGCAACTGCTAAAAGATAAAAGCCTAGAAATGAAACCTTGAGATTCTTCGCCCAGGGATCCCCGAGAAGGCAACAAAAAGCCTCTCAACAAGAAACAATAGGGACCTAGAAAATAACAAGCAATACCTAGTCAAGAGGATAGGGGGTCTCATCACGAGCCAGCCTATTAGATTCATGGGTACCTAACAGTATGAAATTTCCACCATCTAGTTACCACGCCAGGGCAGTGACCTTTGGTTGAATGACGAAGGGAAAGGGGGTCTCATCACGATTCATCCTTATCATCTCTGTGAAAGTACTTGTGGGTAACACTGTCAGCTCTGGTCACCATGCCAAGGCAGTGTCCTCTGGTTAGCCCTTGAATAAAAAGAAGAATAAGAAGAAAAAACAAATAAAAGAAAATATTAAAGGAAAGAACGGGCTTAGAAAAATTGCATCCATGACGGGTACATCTCACCTTCTACAAAGGCACCCACATATAACATTATGCATCCCTAGCTCTCACTCTACCCACATGTTTGGACATCCCCTACCCACATCTTCTCATTTACATGGCTTGGATGAAAACTTCCTGGAGACTTCCCGTTTCTTGTGGATACTAGCCCAATAGGATGTCTTGTCTTTTCCTCCAGTAATGTATTGTAGGTTTTTGTAATCTCTTTGATCTGTTGACAGATGTATTAGGGTATTATGCATATGTTTGATAACATTGATGATGAAATGTGATTAACATTGCTATGATCCCAGTGACTGATCAACACAGGGAGGGCGTAGTTTTTTATGTGTAGGAGCATGCCCGACGGACAGGTACAATTTGGACCGGTACAAATGGGGAGATGATCAGTTCAGACCTCCATGGGGATAAAAATCCCATCAGATGGTTTCTGACACCCCATCAGGGGGGCAAAGATAGGACAATGTTTGATCGAGGTTTTGCACTAGAGAAGAAGAGGAAGTTCTATCATAGGCACTTTGGCGGAGCCCAACCTAGGGGTAATGACCCCTTTTCAGTGGAACGTTGGCCTTGGAAGGATCAGGACGGCCCCATCCTCACCATGACATCATCCATCTTCATGGACATTCATGCAGGCATACTAGGCATCAGTGGCATGTTGGAGAGGCCCCTAAGGGGCTAATGTTTTTCTCCTGGATGTCTCATCTACCCTAAAAGGGAATAGCGCCTCCCTTAAAGGGGATTTTACCTTTTTTACAGCTCAGTTAGGGTTTTAATTTGACAATTTAATGTAAAAACAGTATTTTGGTCTTGTCGGCCATTTTTATGACCTAAAATTAATTAAGGTCATTGATACACTATATATTGATGAGTTTAAACCTCATTTTGACATAACACATAACTCACTCATTAGTGAGGTGTGATTTTTACGCCCTACTTGCGTAATATTGTTGGTTTAGTGAGGCACACTTGTTGAAGGAAGGCATTTCTTGGCATTTTTGGCATTTCTCTTGAAGGAAGGTTTACAAATAGGGTTTGCATGTTATTTCATGGTGATATCTAAGTGTTTTTTCTGCAAAACTTCTTGATTGAATGGTTGTATTCTTATATTCTTGCATACGTTTATAATTTTCTTATCAAAAAACCCTAGGTGACAAGCACACAAGTAGGTCCTTGTTTCATGTCCCATAAAAGATAAATTTTTAGCCATTGAAGAAGGAAGGAAGAGCCTAGCCATAGCTACACTCTTATTTCTTCTTCTCCCTGAGCTAGTCATACTCTCTGAATTCAAGAAGGAGGAAACATCCTAGGCCTAGGTTATCTACACCTAGGGCGATCCTGCTTCTAGGGTTTGGTGATAGAGCCTTGCCTTAGAAACACTCTCCCTCGCCACACTCTCTAGTCTTGATTTATCTTTCATGCTAGCCATTTTTTCCAAGTTGACCTAAGGAAGGAGGAGAGAGCACGAGGTCTTTCTTTAGCAACACCGGAGTGAGCCTCTCTCCCCTAGGGTTTTGATTCTGAGGCCCTGCCATAGCATCACTTCAGAACCCTTCCCTCCAGTCCCTAGTTTCCTTCAACCCTTGCGTCCTCTACTATATTGACTCCATTAACCCTTAGGCACTGATCTTAGACCTCCAACATTGAAGTGAAAGTGATCAAACAAATCTCAAAACCTTTGCTAAATTGAAACCCTAACTAACTACTAACCCTAGGAAGGCTGACATCACCCTTGGTTACTTCATCTTGATGCAACAATATTCTTTTATAGGCAATTTAATGGTGTTTAAAGAATTTGTTGAATGATGGATTGATTGGATACATTGATTGCTACATCATCTTGACATTTATTGGTGGAGTTTTATTTGTTCATTTCTATATTAACAAACATTGACTTCGTTAATATTTATTGTTATAATTGCTTATATATTGATATCAGATAGTCTTATGAAGTACTAACCCATTGAATCATAGATTTCATATATTGGTTTGTTGTTGCTTTGTTTCAGGCAAGTGTTCTTCTTTGGGCCTACACTTCATTATTGGTTGTTTAGCCGGGACTATCTGTTTTGGTGGTAACCTGTGAAGGGGGAACTTTACTTTGAATTTTAAAAATTGCCTCTTCAAAAATCCAGGTTACCGGGGATGTCTCCCCTGGGCCTAACCTCCCTAATGAGAAAGAACCTCCTGATCGTGGTGACATTGGGTGGGATAGGTTCCTGTTATGCCAGTTTGGCCTTCTACTTCATAGCCATTTGACCTAGCTACAAACTGTGCGATAATAGGTCCTAACCTTGCAGGGTAGGTTGGGAGGGTATTTCTAAGAGAGTATCTTGTGATCAGTTTATCTTGTGTCTCCATTTATGTTACTTGTTGATTTTTGTCATTATCTAATACGATGATCTGTTAATTATGTGTCGTTACTAATTTTGATTGATGCATCGATTACGTCGTTATGGATTATGAATATGAGTCACTTGTAGTGATTTTATTAAGATGCCATTGATTATGCATTTTTGTGATTTATGTGTCGAGGTTAACTTCCTAATGCTTTAAAAAGAAAAAAATTACCTTTGGTGATTCTCCTTCCTAGTCGTAACAGAGAGGACATTACACATTACATGATGTTTGTAACTAAAAAATGAATATGAAAGTACATTACATTCCCTGTCAAAAGGTTGAATATCATGGTTTATCAAAACCATATTCTTGAAATGTTGGATGTGCACCGAGATCCACCTGGATCAATCTTTGGCGAGTTTGAGCTACTCTAAAATTTTGGAATGGTTCCAATATCTCCAAGGAATATAAGTTGTGAGCAATTTTCATGTTGTGTTGGGTTGGTATGATACCACTCTGAAATATTTCAAACTATTCTTATAGTTATGGGTTGGTTTGAGACCATCCCCATTCTATTTATTATTTAGTGTGAACAGTTTAAACTATGCTACGATGTTGATTTTGTACAATACCATTCCAGTATAGATATATATCTATGGTCGAATTATTACTAGAATTTATTAAGATGGATTGATCAACTCGATACATAAATAAAGAGGCTTCCATGCTTATGGTCTTTCCGGGTTTCAATACCCATGAAAACTCTTAGCAATATATAAATCTATTCGACTATTGAAACTCATACTCTTGATCGATTATGGTAGTGTATATGTATAGTATGATATACATTAAGAGGGTTTATATATATATATATATATATATATATATAGAGAGAGAGAGAGAGAGAGAGAGAGAGAGAGAGAGAGATATTCTTATTTTTTAATAAATGAACAATAACTGAAATATATAACAATTAATTGAAACAACCGAGCTTAAGTATATATAAACAGTCTTCAAATGCCAAGCATAATTGATATGGAATTTTCCATTGGAAATGGACTCAAATTTAAAAGTTTTACATGAAACTAAATGATAATTTAATACAAATCTACACCCTGTCTTATTGGCAAATTTGTGAATAAAATATTGAACTTGTAGTTTTTACTCGTACTTATGCCAAATTGCCAATCCTTTAGTAGTCAACCAATTGACAACACTACCAACTCCAATGGGTAGTCTTCTTCCTCAACGAACCCCAAGATATAATGGGGCTATATAGAAGGTACCAAATTCTACCAATTTAAGAGAAGAGTGAAACCACTAATATTTAGAAGAAAATATACACTTCAAAACACTCTTCAATAGACCGGTCTCTTAATAATCACTAATAGAAATTTCTCAAGCATCACGACAATCATCCATCATCAAGGTGAAAAAATTATGCTCCTCTTAAATTAACCTTTCCTTTTATTGGTTATGTGACTCATATGCACATGTAACTACTCATTTAATTATACAAAATAATGAATTATCCTCACCTAACTCTCACATTTCCTATTTTAACTCTTAGGTGTTCCCTTGATCTCCCCTCATTCCCTGTTTGAGTGGGTGTAAATGGAGTTACTAATTTATTTATTTATTAATTATTATTAAATCCTCCAAACCCACTTTTATTTTCTCACACTTCTATTTGAATTTTAATTATTGGTCATCTTTCTTCTCCTTGATTTATGGATGCGCTAATAATTAGTTTTAGATAAAAATTAATTATCTTATTTTCATTTCATATGTATTCCTAGAATGTACTTATCTATATTAATAACACTTAGTTAACTAGATCATTTCTCTTTTTTATTAGATAATAAATAATCCATATGCTTATTCATACTACTATCCATTTAATTAACTTTTCCCTTTATGCTAAAATGCATAAACTATATGATCATTTTTTCTCATTTTTTCCCTTTATTTTTTTTAATCGATCTTATTTTAGTGTATACTCGATAATTGTAACTGATACCAAAGGTGTCATGTGTGTTCATGCCCTTCAAGAGTTAACTTTCAATAAGTACCAAGGGTGCCATGTTTTTGCATGCCCTTCAAGCATGCAACTTTCTTGGTGGGGGAAATGGTACAAATATCAAAACATTGTTAACTCAACATTTATCTCCCTTGTTGAGAGACTAATGGTCACTAAGGAATAAGGTTATCACCTTGTTATGCACCCCTCATCTATACCTTGAGAGTGACTAAATATAAGTAAAAACAACACTATATTTTCAACCCAACCCATGGAAAAAGGAGTGCTCATAGCTGGAAACATGAATGTTGGTACTCCTCTCCCAATGGTACTATAAAACTCCATTATATGTATCTGGACAAATCATCAAGAACGTTCATTCTACATGCACACTCCGCAATCAATTCATGAAATAGTTCCATAATCAAAATCAAAGGATAATCATTAATCAAAAAATATTTTGTGGTACCGTAACACAATATGAAGTCCAATATAACGCTGACACAATCCTACATTAGTATACACTTGCGGTTTTTGTCACACTAGGAAAACCATCAAAAACATTTGCAAATTAATGCATCTTGTACTGTACATATGGAGGATAATATGGAGTACCTAGGGAGGTACCCAAGTTAATAATAAATTTAATGTATCCATAATCATGGAGTAGTCCCACTTGGTAGTTGATGGGCAATAAATAGGCCTGAAACTATGTAATGAAAAGGAAATAATATAGTAATAAGGGGTAGTTGGCATAGACCCCTAGGAATACTTATGAGAAAGTATACATGCACATGAGTATAATTGTATTGGTGGTGTGTTGTATGTATTTTTTTGTAGAAATCATGTCTTTTGGAGTGATTCCTTCCATAAGGAGTATTTGATGGTGTTACCCTACCCTAAGGGTTATTCTCGCTATTTGTGTGTTGCTTATGGTAAATGTTTTGTTATCTTTGAATTTTAAGGGTTTAATTATAATGTTTTATGGATTTTTATTTATTATGTTTATCAAGGTTGAATCTAAGTCGTATCAGATCCTTGTAGTGAACCTTGAAAGATATAAAAGAGAATAAACCCTTTAAGTTGATAAATAAAACTTCAAACTTCATAAATACCTAAAACATTCACCGTGAACAAAAAAAGAAATATAGAGGAGAACCCTTAAGGTAGGGTAACACCATCAAATACTCCATATGGAATAAATAACTCAACAAACCATGTTTGATATAAAATAATACATCAGCATACCCAATACAGTGATACTAATATATATTTATACTTTCTCATGAGATTATCTAGGGATCCATGCCAACTACCCCTTATTATTATATTATTTCATTTTAATTACATAGTGGACCTATTTATTACCCATCAAATACCAAGTTTATGTATTCCATGATTATGGAGATATTACATTAATGATCCTCTTGGGTACCTCTGTAGGTACCCCATATTGTCCTCCCTAGCTACATTAAAATGTATTGAAATATCCATGCAATAAAGATGAGAGACCCTGGAGAGGTGAACCTTAGAAATTTGTGCCATGTAAGTACCTCAACCACTCAAAAAATAATAAAATTCTCTCCAATGAAGTGTTCCCTATGAGAATGTGTCAAGCTACTCAAAAAACAAATAAAATAATGCATTCCTTGAAAATTGTGCCCAATAAGGAGGGTGCACCACTAGAAATCCTCATCCAACTCCAAATGACCACTCCAAGTGTGAAAAGGAATCCAATAAAGTAGGGAACCAAATATATTAATCTTAATATGGATAAATTACATTAATTTAACTATTGAACAATTAAATCAATTTCAAGATGCATGCACAAAGGTTAGTGTTGAAATAAAACCATAGTCCCCCTACAATAGTCACCAACTAATTAACTTTCCATGAACATGTGTTCCAACGATGGGTGCACTAAAATAAAGTGTTGTACCATGTAGATAAAATACTTTCTTCATAGAAAAACCGCACCATGATAAAAACAAAACATAAATCACAACCTAAATTGCAAAACCATCAAGGGATTATTACATCTAAAATCACGATCCAACCTTAGGAAAATATTAGATCACCATCAAATAACATCTATTACCCCCCTTAATTTAAATTAAAATTAATACATAACACATCAATGAGGGTACTAACATCATGAATCACATTCCCGCCTATGTGATGTCTAGAAACAATTACAACATTAATTTATATCACCTAGGAAAAATCCACAAATGCAACATGAATCATCTTACCATAGAAATATCCTAAGAGAAACGGACACAGCAAGGTGTTAACCATACAATATCAAGTGAATCCTCCATCACACATCCAACTAATGAGGACCATGTGGAACAACCCATCCTAGTGACACAAACATCACACATCAATGCAGTAAGTCACCAAGAAACATCAACGACATCATGGCACATCTACCTCCTACTTCCATCATCTATCCCCTAGGGGGGATAGATCCATCATGCATATTCAAGATAAGTATATATACCATACCATAAGGAGATAAAATGTTCCACAATGATCAAATATGAAACCAAGTGGTTATGAAGAAAAGGAAAGAACATGCAAGAAGACAACAAAACAACCTAGCATAATCATCCATCCAAGGAGAAGTGACACTACCTCAATCAAATACTTCCATCAAATGATATGATGCCATGATTCGAAGGGCCTCTATGAAAATGTATCCCCACAAGTTGTTCTAATGTGCCAAGAGTACCAACAACAAATATCCATTGATGTGATGAAAATCACATTGTGGAACCTCATACAATATGAAGTGTAACATAGATTATTATGGGTGATTACAATTTCAAAGAAAAGAGGAGTGCACAATCTAAATCTTATTTCCAAATTCTACAAGTTTCTTGTAACAATACATTTGACGTGGTATCTAATTTCAAATATCAATATCTAAGAGCACTTGGGTCTATGAAAATATTCAATATTCAACATTTTCATTCTTCTCTGATTTTACAAACGTTTTGTAAGTATCCAAGGGCTAGATTGTGAAATGTTGAAGCCTCAAAATTATTCAATTAAATGAAATCCTAAGGCATAAAACTCAATTGAATTACAATGTTTAGACTTTAATGATTAACATCATTTTGATATAAATTTCACTATATATTTTCTACCCTAAACTCTCTTGTAAGAAGTTTTAATAAGGCTTTTCTATTTTTTGATAGTGTAATGGTTTCCCATGAATAAAATAGAAAAAGTTGTAGCCATTGCTTCAAAATAACGTGTTGGCATGGGATGTCATAATAACATAGTGAATGTTATTTTTGGTGGTATATTATTACAGTATACCAATATGAAATTTATTTCCCTAATATATTACTTATTCTGTTATTCTTATGAAACATTCATTTTAATCTTCCAATTACAAAAAGCGTTGATCTAGGATATTTAGTGTTGGCATGGGATGTCATAATTGGATTCAAAGTCAAGTCATAACCACCATCAAATCAAGAGAGGATGGCATAAAGATTCCTGGTGTTGGCTAAGTTGTTGGGGAATCATGGAAGAAACCATTTTGCAGAATAAAGATACTATTAAAAAAAACGTCAAATCAAAATTTAAGGAGAAAATGTGGTGTCATAAAGAGTTAGAGGAAAAAAGAAAATTAAGGTATTATAAAGATGTAATCAACCCTAATCTAGAAGATCAAAATTATCTATCTATTTTCCCAAGTGTAAAGAACAAAATAAGTATTGCTAAGATAATAACAAATTCTCACGAGCTCCATAGTGAAACTGGGCATTGGTCAATTCCTAAAATGCCATGGGATGAAAGAGTGTGTCACCTTTGTGACACTAATGAGGTTGAAGATGAAAATAACTTTCTCTTAGATTGTGCAGCCTATACCCATATTAGATCTCATTTTCAAAATATTTATCACACTGCCAACATTCCTAACCTCTTAACTCAACAAAAGTATGGTGATCTTGGAAAGCTTCTCTTAATGCTTTTTGAGCACATAAATAAAATTCTAAATAATCACAAGTAATCACTTACCCTCTTAAGGTCCGATAGACCAATTCAGTCTTAGTGAACGTTAATCATCATCATCATCATCAGTGAATTCTATTTTTTTATATATTATTACACTATACAAATATGAAATTTATTTGCCTAATTTATTACTTATTCTAATAATAGATTATTGAATGCTAATCTATTACTTATTCTTCTATTCTTATGAAACATTCATTTTAATCTTCCAATTACGAAAAACATTGATCTAGGATATATTAATAGAGGAGTGGACAGTAAATATTTACACATTTGTTATTTTAATTAGTGCACACATATTTTCATGTTCTAGTATGAAGTTGTTGATTATGCTAGTTTTTTGAATGCTTATTCCGACGAGTGCCTCATTTGTAAGTGATGAAAAAAAAAGGGGGGTGTATTAGAAATGTGAGAATAGTTCAAATCAGTTGGAAAGGTAGATTTGTTTTTTACTACATCATTACTAAAATACATATTAGTAGTCATCATTATTTCACTTAGTTGCAATATTAATATATAGTTACAATATTAATATATAAGAGTTGAATTTTGGCAAATATGATAATCAACTAGATAAGAAATCATGCAATGATTTAACATCATATTAAGGTATTATTGGGCAACAAAATCTCCAAACTATACTCCATTTTTTTCTTTAAATCCATCACATAGCTATTAAAATTCACCCAAATTCATAACTTCCATAACTTCTTACCATAAAGAGAATAAATTCTAACTTCTTACCATAAAGAGACTTGATCAGAATATGAATTTCTGTCTTATTATGAGGATCTCCAACCAAAAGATGTTGTCTAACGGTTTCTTCTAAAACTTGGTGTGCAACCATTCTCTGAAACACTTTCCATGCAGTAAAGAGTTGAGAGACAAGGTTTTTCTTTCCTTCCTCCTATTTTCCACCTTCTCCTGTATGGCCTTCGCACATAGCTTCTGGGCCAAAAGAACCAGTCGCCTCACATTTTTTTTTGTTCACACAATATTGGATTACATCAAAATCCCCAAATATACTATCAAGATTCTCACAAACATACTCTTTCCATATAATTAAACAACTCAAATTTCCACTGAGAGAAATCTTCAGCAAGTTTGTAATGTTCCCAATCCAAGATACAAGGAACATCACAGTTTTGGGTGTATTTTAAAACTTTTATTGGTTGTGGTATTTCGTCAAACACTTTTCTTATAGTGATCCTTTAGGTTACACTTAGGGTTATAATGATGGTTTATATGTATTTTTGCAGTAATAAATGAGGATATACAATCATGAAACATACCTCAACCATATGCAAGATCAACAATATGATAGACAAGACAAAACATCTCAAATTTGCTTTTATTCATAAATAGAAGAAACTGCTACAATGAGAAGGCTGATTTGGAATGCTAAACAAATGTCTCCAATAAATAATATATAAGATTCTACAAAATTATCCAATATAAGATACTATAAGCCTCTGAAGGCCTAATACTCACTGAAGACCAATGCAAGAGTAGATCTGGGCCGTAAGAAATGCTAATGCCCCAATATGGAAGATGCCATGCCCTGCTAAAACTCTGAAGACCCTCAATAATTCATCCCTACTTTCAAAGAACTCAAAATTCTATGCTGAAGATGACAAACTGTAGATCGGGATGAGTATAACCTCCTCCTAAAATATCAAACCGAAATACCAAGGTAAATTCCTCCAAATGTTGAATCCTCCAATGGAGTTGCGCCCTCCTAAAACTGTCAAACCCTATAATTTAGGCCTAGATGAAGGAGACCTCCAAATGCTATGATGAAGATGTAGAACTGCATATCGGGATGAGTAGAATCCCCTCCTAAAACATCAAACCAAAATAACAAGGGAAACTCCTCCAATTGTTGAACCCTCCAATGGAGTTGTACCCTCCTAAAACTGTCAAACCCTATAATTTCGGCCCTGATGAAGGAGGCCTCCAAATGCCCTAAAAATTGCTAGAAAGATAGATCGCGACACTTCAAGTCACTATGTGAAGTCTCAGGGTAAGATATGAAGTATAACCCCTCCAAATTGAATATATTTGAATCTCCAAAATGTCCTCCTTCTCTCCAATTTGTCCCAATGCTCTAGGAAATAATTTGTCCCATAGAACTCTCTCAAGAGGCACTAGAAAGCATGGAAAAGGCCCTGCAAGTAAAACCCAAGTTCTCAAATCTCCAAGGGATCCCTCAAACTCCCACAACAAACCTTCCTTCAATAAATGGTGTGCCCCCCTTGCTAGAAACATTCAATGGTGCACCCTCCTCTTCTTGTGCTTGTGGCTGGTGTAGAACCCTCCTGCACTGAGTAGATATGTAACTAGAATGGTGTGGGAGAGTATTGAATCTATGATACCAATCTTGGGACAATATAGGTGGAATATTTCACCACCGAATCATCCTCTAGGGTTTGTTAAGTCAAAACCCTCAAAACCCCTAAGAGATGGGCCCTCTAGCTAGAAGCCAGATATCAAAATGATATACATACATGAGTGAATGAGTAGAGGCCCTTGCCTTTCCTTTATACTCTTTTCTCCCCTTGTCCCTCCAAAGTGACTTTTATTTTATTAATATTTAATTAATTAATTAAATCACTTTAATTAATTAATTAACCTTTTTACCTTTGAAAAACACCTTATCTCTCCTTGTGGCTTCCCTAGCCATTGAAAGTCACTTCTTGTCATCCTATCCTGTAGTGTTGTTCCTATGGATTCCAATGAGCTATTACACTCATAGGTTCCTCCAAGTGTAGTGCCCAAAATGATCTCTTCAATGAATTCAATTGACTTATAGCAAAAAATACTCAAAACCTTGTAAATCATCGGAATGCCACGGAACCAAAGCCAACATGTGTGGAATGGCTCATAATGATGAAATATGATGAGTAATTCAATATGGACCCTGCAATTCCTCTCAATAACCCCTTTAATCTCTATAACATCCATATGGCTACTCTGGTCATCATAAACCTCTACATTGTGATGATGTCCTAAAGTTGGGACATTACAGTCCTACCTGGTAGAAAATTTCTTATCCTCAAGAAATAACCAAATCCCCTCAAATAAAATACCAGGATCCCATGTCCACCTATTGGATACACAGTATAACCCATCCAAATATGAACACTCATACACTCTTCCCCCTGGGTCCCATATAAATTCATGAATTGCTAGCCCCTGAGAAGCATAACCCTGAAATATATCAACTCTGGGAGTCTCCTCCATATGACACATGCCCTAATCTCGAAATGAATCCATCCTCCAAGTCTCTACCAAAATCCATATGGCCTCCATTAACTACACATGTTGATGCTAGAATGAGGTGCTACAAGACCTCCGTGAGACACCCGCAAGCGATGCTTTCCTCTCGACACTGAAGGTCAATGAAAATTTAGAAAAACTCCCCCCTGGAAAGGTCCACTCGCCTCTGTTAGTCAGTGAAATGTCCAACCCTACAATCCCTAGGTCCCATGATAACCTCTGTCAAAGCTCCCCATGATGACCCTGCCTGACTGCTCCCTGTATGTATACTAGATCCTCCACTCCTGGATATTCAAGCTGAAATCCCTGTGGCCATTGGACCTATTGTCCAAAAACTATACCTATAAAAATGTCTCTGTAGAAGTAGTACCTGTCCAACCATCTCCATGCCCGATCATAATGATCAAGATAGATAAACTGCCTTGCTCCATAGGGAAAGTCCATGCAGGCCCACTCCAAACCAACCCAAGGTGGAGTATGTGGCTCTCTGGTGCAACCTGGGTCATCTGGTAGTGGAACATCCTACTAACAAAATGAAATCTCATATCCCATGGAAAACTTGGAAGTTTATCACTTCCAGTCTCCGTTGGTTTCTGTTTTTTCAGATTGATCACTACCTGAAGTCTCCCATGCTCATCCTCATGAGTATCTGTATCTATTTCGGCCTATACGTTGTCTTCTATCATATAGCCTATGATTCTCATCATCACACACAAAGCATCAACTGTCTTCCCATCATGACCCACCTCTGTCCTGCTACATGTTGTAAATGCACTCATGTCAAGTGGTTTTGACTGAACCACTCTCCTTGTCTCCTCTCCCATGCAACTGCTCATACTTCGAAGGTGATCTCTCATAAATATGTGTTGCTGCAAAGGAGGGGCATCTACATTCTCCTCGAAGTGTGTCTCCTCCCTGCACATCAATACAACCCTCTAGATCTCATTGTAAACCTCTGCATGTATCTGTGAGTCATCACTCACCACTGTATGCTCTTGTATACTCAGGTAGTCCCTTGTATACCCCTGCAACATCATGGATCCTGGGTGTATTACTAGATCAATCTCTACATGACGGTCAATCCCTCTCGGGACACAAATGGAAGTATCATAAAAAATGCCCCTGGCTATGGACCCCCATGTGTAGGTGAGTACTTGACTATCTCAAAGATCCTCTCATGTTCCCCCAAATCGTAACTCTCCATACTCATCAGTGATCTTGGGTACTCCTCATGCTCATCCATCAACTGACGCTCCTCCACTAGAACACCAACATCCTCACTGACTCTCAACTGCCTTGCTAAGTGGTTTGACTCTTGATCAAAGTCATGTTGAGGTGTCACCTCATGTCTCTCACTACTAGTGTTAGTCTAGCTAGTGTCAACTTTGGAATCCTCCAAAACCCTCTATGCAGAAGATATTGTGCTGAATTTTCCACGGTATATTGTGTTGGTGGGTCCTCCTGTATGCCACTGCACTCCATCACTAGGTGTTATCTCTCTCTGAATCACATTGTATCCTATATGAGCGGTCGTATCCTCCTGTGCACTCATCCTGCTACTATCATTTTCTCGTGGATCCCATATAGATGTATCCAAACACATGGTATTGTCATCCTGACCAATAAGGAGTGCATCCTCCTCACTGTAGGCTGATCCTAGAAGTAAGTGCCCCATCAACCTGTCAGTGTCCACAGTCTGCTCAACTAATGGAGTCTCCAAAAGTTGCGACTCAATCTCCTCATGTTGATCTATAAGTGTATGATCAACTATCTGGACGTCCTATGTCTCCTCCTGGATCTGTGGATCCATGAATCCATGGTGTGCATCCCTCACACAAGGCTCCTCCATCATATTTGACATGAAAATGATATCCTCCTGTGATGTGGCTATCATGAATGTCTAAAAAGACGACAAATGTGTCACGACCACCATAGGAGGTTGATCATCTGTAGGTGCTAACATGTGTGAGTCCTCACTAGTGCCACCACTCTGCTAGGGTGTAAGGTCATCAACACCATGTGATATGTCTATTGAAGTACTGGTGCTATCATCCTGTCCACTCGACTATCTATCTACTATACAATGGTCACTATCCTCCTCAAGCGTGCTAAAATCATCATCCTATGTGCAAGAGTCACTATCACTAGTCCCTATGAAAGAGTCACTCTCATCATTGGACTACTCCACATATGAATTAATCGATCCATCCTCGCATGCCTCATCATCACTATCATAGTGCACCTCAATAATATGCTTCTTACCCTTACCCCTACACCTATGATCTGGTTCCCAAGGCACCTTGCAACTATAGCAAAGTTGTGTGCTCCTAATGGGTGTCAGTTTTCTAATGGGCGTGGGGTTCCTCCGGAAGGCTGATATGATTTACTCCCTTTCCTTGAACCAACACAAAATCTTCTTTTTGCTCCAACTACTATTTTTATAGGATAGGAACCATTGGAATGTTATTAGCCCTTTGAAATTATTGATGGTTTCAT
Organism: Picea engelmannii; assembly: GCA_009831015.1. NCBI lineage: Eukaryota > Viridiplantae > Streptophyta > Pinopsida > Pinales > Pinaceae > Picea > Picea engelmannii. The sequence goes on from ML779215.1 coordinate 2,010,895, forward strand.
ATTCCCTCTCACACTCCTCAATCCTGTTAACAATATCCATCTCCTCTTATGGAAGAACCCTCTATGGCTCTGAATGCATGTTCTAATTCCCATTGGCTGGCAAGAATCTAAGCTCTGATACCACTGTAATGTTCCCAATCCAAGATGCAAGGAGCATCGCAGTTTTGGGTGTCTTTTAAAACTTTTATTGGTTGTGGTATTTTTTCAAACACTTTGCTTATAGTGATCCTTTAGGTTATTCTTAGGGCTATAATTATGGTTTATATGTGTGTTTGCAGTAATAAACAACGAGATACAATCATGGAACATACCTCAACCATATGCAAGATCAACAACATGACAAACAAGCCAAAACATCTCAAATCCGCTTTTATTCATAAATAGAAGAACCTGCTACAATGAGAAGGTCGATCTGGAATGCTCAACAAATGGCTCCAATAAAGAATATAGAAGCTTCTACAAAATGCTCCAATAGAATATAATATAATCCTTCGAAGGCCGAATATTCATTGAAGACCAATGCAAGAGTAGATCCGAGTTGTAAGAAATGCTAACTCCCCAAGCTAGAAGATTCCACACCCTGTTGAAACCCTGAAGACTCTCAATAATTCGGCCCTACTGTCAAAGACCTCCAAATTCTATGCAAAAGATGCCAAACTATAGATCAGGATGAGTAGAATCCCCTCCTAAAATCTCAAACTGAAATTCCAAGGGAAAATCCTCCAAATGTTGAATCCTCCAATGGAGTTGTGCCCTCCTAAAACTGTCAAACCCTATAATTTCGGACGTGATGAAGGAGACCTCCATATGCTATGTTGAAGATGTCGAACTGTAGATCAGGATGAGTAGAATCCCCTCTTGAAATATTAAACCAAAATACCAAGGGAAATTCCTCCAAATGTTGAATCCTCCAATGGAGTTGCACCCTCCTAAAACTGTCAAACCCTGTAATTTAGGCCCTGATGAAGGAGGCCTCCAAATGACCTGAAAATTACTAGAAATATAGATCAGGACACCGTAAGTCACTATGTGAAGTCTCAGGGTCATATCTGAAACATAACCCCTCCAAATTGAATAGATCTGAATCTCCAAAATGTCCTCCTTCTCTCCAATTCGTCCCAATGCTCTAGGAAATAATCAGTCCCGTAGAACTCTCTCAAGAGGCACTAGAAATCATGGCCAAGGCCCTACAAGTAAAACCCAAGTGCTCAAATCTCCAAGGGATCCCTAAAACGCCTGCAACGAACCTTCCTTCAATAAATGGTGTGCCCCCCATGCTGGAAACCACCAATGGTGCACCCTCTTTCTCTTCATGTGCCTATGACTGGTGTAGAACCCTCCTGCACTGAGTAGATATGGAACTAGAATGGTGTGGGAGAGTATTGCATCTTCGAGACCAAGATTGTGACAAGCTAGGTGGAATATTTCAACACTGAATCATCCTCTATGGTTTGTTAAGTCAAAACCCTCAAAACACCCAAGAGATGGGCCCTCTAGCTAGAAGCCAGATATAAAAATGATAGACATACATAAATGAATGAGTAGAGGCCCTTGACTTTCATTTATACTCTTTTCTCCCCTTGTCCCTCCAAAGTGAATTTCATTTTATTAATATTTAATTAATTAATTAAATCACTTTAATTAATTAATTAACCTTTTTACCTCTGAAAAACACCTTATCTCTCCTTGTGGCTTCCCTAGCCACTGAAAGTCACTTCTCGTCATCCTATCCTATAGTGATGTTTCTCCCAATTCCAATGAACTATTACACTGAGATTTTCCGCCAAGTATAGTGCCCAAAATGACCTCTTCGGTGAATTTAATTGACTTATAGATACAAATACTGAAAACCCTGTAAATCATTGGAATGCCACGGAACCAAAGCCAAGATGTGTGGAATGGATCATAATGATGCAATAGCATGAGTAATGCAAGCTAGACCCCACAATGCCTCTGAATAACCCTTGTACTCACTATTACATCCATCAGGCTACTCTGGTCATGATAGACCTCTGCACTATGATGATGTCCCAAAGTGGGGACATTACAAAGTTAAATATGTCAATGCAATTAGCCAGGAGAATAAGTAAAGGCTCATGGATATTTGGTATAAAATTGCAATTGTAGTTTATGTTTTTTATGTGAAAATTGTCATACTTTTATTGTTTGAACTATTGAAATTTGTGATTGTGTAAAAGTATTGAAAATTATGATGTTCCTATATCCATGAAAAACAATTAACAAAAATACATATATTACATAATATTTAAATGACTGAAAATAAATTTTAAAAAATAACTATCATAAAATATTTACTTTACTGTTAGGAATTACTATGAAATCTATACTTTTCTTTCCCTCAAGTACTATACATATTATCTTTCTAGTTAAGAAAACGTTTACCACCGCCTAGTAGGTTTTTCAGTAATAGGCTTGTTACCATGAAAGATGTTTACTGAAATGGTCATAAATTATTGTTGAACATTATTCCATCGTGGTAATTGTTACAGGAAAATCCCCCTGCGGATAAGTGGATTTCCTCTTGAACCCTAAATATCTAATATCAAGATAGAAAGGTGCTAATGTTGTTCACTGACATCCTTTTAAACCTAGCTAAGTCAATCAAATAGAGAAAAGGAAGAAGATGTATGTACCTTTTTTGATGTTTTTCCTTGCTCCAATCCGAGTTGAGCTCCGATCTCCAAGCTCCTCGACAAGTCCCACAAATCAATAAAAACAAAGATAAAACAACTTCGTATTCTACCATGATTAATCCAAAACTAGATATATCTATGAAATACAAGTTCATGTAGCATGTAGACATACACAACGTTGAAAGAAATAGGCCAAGCACATATATATTAATGAGAACAACAAAGAATACTTACAGACCTTTGATGAAGGTGCAACAACCTCTCTCATCTCTCCTTTTCCAACCCTTTGCTCAATAATCTACAATCAAAATGATGATGCCTTATTGTCCATCTCCCTTATGAGATCATAAGTTTGATTCCTCTAAACTTCCATGTATACCACTTATGAGATCATAAATTTGGTATCTCTAAAACTCCATCTGCTTTTCACCATGAGAAGGCCTCCTTATACAATCTTGGAGAGACCCAACCACCTTAGATATTCTTGGGATAGGTTTAGGATCTTTCTCCATCATTTGTGGATCCTCCCTAAGATCCAACCTTGACCTTAGATTCGAATCCAACAAACTCTAGAGTTGAGGGGGATTTTTCCCTGATTTTTCTCAACATTCAAAGATCTCCTGAAAAATCCCAGTGCTCCCTCAAAAGGGTACACAAAGTGTTGCAACACTCCCCCAAAGAAGGCTAGGGAGCGTTGGCACTCCATGATAGTGGTTAGGGGAGTGCTACCCAAATTTTATATTAAAAAGCCTAGCAATCCCCTAGAAGGGTGCACGGGGTACTGGATTTCTCCCCCAAAGAATGCTAGGGAGCATTGACACTCCCTGATAGTGGGTAGGGGAGCGGTGGCCTCCAAAATTGAATTTTGAGTGGTTTCTTCCATGGAAAAAGTTTTGTACTCCTCATCACATTATTTCTCCCTCTTAAACCAATCTTTGAAGGTGTCTTATTTTTCCTTATGATGTCATTAGATACATGACATAGGCAAGATGACAGTATGATGTTTGCGACACTTGCGACCAAAATGAGACACTTGCAACACTGATGATGATGACAATAGGTCATCATTGAAGTGAGTAATTTTGATGTGTAACAGATTCCCCCCCAAAGTGCGAAGTTAGAAGTCGTGATGACTGAAGTACTTTGTAGAGTTTTCGAGCAAGGGTATGGACGCATAGCACCTGGTAGAAGCTTCACCCAACCATCAAAAAAATATTATGATACGTTTCAAACCCAAGGCATGCATACCTATGCTTGGGTGAAAAATACTTTCAATGTATGGCCGCCATAAAATACACTGCGGATCCATAATTATATTGACAAAAAGTTATATCCACTGAAGATATAATATGGATCTATACTCCTATGACCTAAACTAATCATAGCCACGAAGAATACAAAGGGGATCTACGAGATGAAAATACATACCCACGACCAATACAAAGTGGATCTATGTGACAGTATATGTGTCAATATTCAAAAGAAACTTCATTGCAACCTGGGAAAAGTACATATAAGAGTGATGAATCAACCCAGGGTCTTCTGATACGAGTATTGAAATAAGAAATTTGTGTTGTTTGTCTCTCGAGGCAGATACTTCCCTTGAACACTAAGGCACAACAGGATAAACATGACATGGACCAAAACATGATGATGCAGTGGATACGGTGACTTTCGTCAGGTGACCCAAAGGAGAAAGAAACTTAGAGGATTAGTTCAGTGCAAAGGTTCAGTAGAACAATGCGTGCAAAGACAATGCGCCATGTTCAAGGGAGACCATAAGAGTGACCTATAATGTTCCCAAAAATTGTTAGGCTTTATTTCTTCAATTTTTCCCCCATCTAGATAGACGAGTACCTCTTTTTAATTTAACCAGCTCGAGGAGGGTAACACATGCTCGATATAACTCACCTTCGGTAAGGACCTCTTCCTTTGTTTAACAAACTGGAAGAAGTAAGGGTTCAGTCTCATATGGATCCTTCAATGTACGATTTGTTTAATGAGTCCAGAGAAGGTAAACTCGATGATTTTTCATTTTTAGAGAGTCTAAAAAGAACTTAAAGACGACTCCAATGTTGTCCTTTTTTGTAATTTTAGTCTCTCGATGCCAAAAAAGTGATAAAATACCACTCGAAAGATTCCCTTTCAACCATTTTAACAAGTGTGAAAGGAAGCAAGATCACTCGACAATCTTTTCATGTTTAGCGAGTCAGAAAAGAGCTTAAAGGAGACTCCAAGGGGTTCCTTTTTCATATAACCTTTACGAGTCTGAAAAAGTGATAAAATTATACTTGGTTACTTTCTCATGTTTTTGCGAGCATGAGAAAGAACAAAGACTAAGCTCGGTATGCCCCCAAAGAAAGATACAAATCCTAGGACATGTGATATCCGAAGATGGTATTGCACTTGATCAGAAAAAGATAAAATCCATTATGGAATGGCCTATCCCTAAGGATGTATCAGACATCAGATCATTCATGGGAATTACTAGTTATTACTGAAGATTTATCAAAGTATTTTCTAAGACCGTGTATCCAATTACATCCCTACAAAAAAAGGGAATAAGATTTACTTGGACACAAAAGTGTTAGGACAATTTTAATAAATTAAAAGGATTGTTAACTACAACACCTATCCTAAGGGTAGTGGATCCCGATAAAGATTTTACAGTTTGCGTGGATGCAAGCAAAGAAGTCTTGGGAGGGGTCCTAGCACAAGATGAACATGTCATCTATTACAAATCACATAAACTAAAAGAACATGAACCGAATTACGTTACACATGATTTGGAATTAGCAGTCATAATTCATGCTCTGAAAATGTGGTGACATTATTTAATGGGGAGAAGGTTTATGTTACTAAGCGACAACAGTGGTGTAAAGTTTTTATTCAATCAACCAGATCTCAATGCAAGGCAAGAGATATGTCTAGCCTTTTTAAGTGAATTTGATTTCGATGTACGACACAACAAAGGTAAAGAAAACAATTTTTCAAATGATCTAAGTCGGAGGACTAATGAACTTTATGAGATAAGTGTTTGCAAAGTTTAAAACAACATCGAACAAAGAATAAAATCTGCAAGCAATAATGACAAAAAGTACATCAAAAAAACAACAAAATTGCAAGAAAATGAAGAAAAACTAAACAAAACAAATCTGAGTTTAGATAAAAATGGACTGCTAAGGTTAAAAAAAAGGTTATATGTACCTAGTTCTACTGATTTAAAATCAACAATTCTTGACAAATTGCACAAAATGTCATATTATGGTCATCCAGGATACCAGAAAATGATAACACCCTTAATAAAATTGTTTTATTGGCCTAACATGAAGAGTGAAACAACTGAATATTTATATAAATTCTTAGATTGTCAATAGGTAAAGACTGAACATCAACATCTAGCCGGTCTTCTACAGCCCCTACCTATACCAGAATGGAAGTGACAGATTATCTCATTGTACTTCATCACAGGTTTTCCTAAGACTCAAAAGAAAAATGACTCGATTATGTTAGTGATTGATAAACTTAGCAAATCTGCACATTTTATACCTGTTAAATCTACTTATAAAGCAATTAATATTGCTGAAATTTTTATGAAAGAAATATTTAGATTGCATGGAATTCCTAAGATGGTGATCTCCGATAGAGATGTCAAATTTACATCAAAGTTTTGGAAGGAATTGTTTGCAGGATTGGATACTAACCTGAATTTCAACAAAAGCTACCATCCAAAAATGGATGGGAAAAACAAATGAACAAATTAGATTGTGGAAGACATGTTACAAATGTATGTGATAACAAAACAAACTAAGTGGGAGGAGTACCTACACTTATTTTAATTTTCTTACAATATTGGCTATCAGACATCAGCCAAAATGAGTCCCTTCAAAGAATTATATAGAAGGAAATGCACAACCCCGATTAGCTGGGATAATCTAATTGACAGGCATATGATGGGACCGAAAATGCTCCAGGAAATGAAAAAAATGGTAAAAAGGGTACAACATAATTTAAAAAGGAGACACCAAGAATCTCAAATTGGGGACCATGTATATCTGAAAGTCAAAGCAAGGAGTAGCTCTTTAAATCTAGGAATTTGTTCAAAGTTGGCACCCAAGTTTTGTGGCCCCTTCAGATTTTAACTTGATTTTAACTCGAATCGGACCCTTGGCGTATCAACTAGCACTTCCTGCAAACTTAAAAGTTCATAATGTTTGTCATGTTTCCTTATTAAAAAAGTATATTCATGATCCTACTCAGATCATTGATTGGAAAATGGTGCAGGTGGAACTAGAAGGTGAGTTCCAAGAGGAACCTCTGCGCATTTTGGACATGAAAGAAACAGTACTACGAAACAGAGCCATCACCTAGGTAAGAGTGTAATGGAAGCACTTTATCCCTGAGGAGGCCACTTGGGAATTGGAGGAAGATTTGAGGAACTATTATCCAAACCTATTCCGAGAGAGGAATGAACATTGAGGACAATTTTGTAATTAAGGGGGAGAGGATGTAATATCCTCAAATTTTAGAAAATTAAATTCTAAGTGCACATTGAAATAAATTTATGTTTTTTGAAAATTTGGATTTGGAAATTATTTTCCATTTATAACAAATATGAATTTGGAATTTTGATTGTTGTAATTAATTATTTGATGACTGTCGGGAAAAGATTTCACTTGCCCAATTGTGCTCTTTTATTTGACACATGTGTAAGACAAAATTTTAATAAATTAAATGCTCAAAGACAAATGCAACAACCAGGTTAAAAACAATTGACCATGACTCCATGAGTGTGAAACAAGTTTGAGTTACCTCAAGGATGAGTTTTACAATTGGAAAATGTGGAATTTGACCACTAGAAACCCCTAAAAATCAGGGATTTGTAAAGCTGCAAATCTCCCAATGAGGGAAGGAAAGACCTAGGCACAATGATGCATATAAAAACAACATATGGAGGAGGCATGACATTGCTTAGTATGTTGGGGAAAATAAATTATTTTCTATTATGAGCATTGTTAGTGTGAGGCAAAGGAATTTTTGATATGTGGATGGTGAATATATCTAAGGAGGATCATTCATTTTTCCCTTATGGACTCATGGTCAGGGTAGGGGGGAAAACATGGCATGTGAACTTGGATGTTCTGTTCTATGGTTGGGTGGAACGTGGTTGTTCCATTTGTATTCCAACATCAGGTTTCAGATATGTATCTTGAATTGCATTCCTTGTCAATGTTATGTTTATGATTTTTATTTGTTAGGAATATGATGGCTTAGTATAGTTAAAGGATACTAGATATATTGTTTATTTAAAATTTGATGGTGGTACATATATATTCAATTTCCATTTAAATATGTACATACACAATTACCACAGAGAATAGATAGAACAAATAATAGTTTGAATACATTCTTCATTACCACAGAAATATAGTGATGAATTCAAAGTATCTTGCAAAGGCAACCATTGTATTCAATCGATCATTGTTCAAATATTATAGTTGGATTACCATAGATCAAAGACTCCACAACATCTTGTATTGTAAACAGAGTGCTAAGAAGTATACACAAAATTTGTATGTAACCGAAGTAATGCGTGCATAGATCAGAACTTGAATGCCTTTCCAGAAATATGTTTCCTTCATCTGATTACCTCAATTTTCACAACCTGCAAAAGAAGAAAAACGAGGGTTTGGTAAAATATGCTAGCATTTTAATGGAAATCAAACAATAGAATAAGCCAAGGACAAAACTTATCTTGAGATCCAAATTAGATCAACGGTTAGCGTTAATTTTGGCCTTCATCGCTTTAGGTGATTTCTGATGTTAGAAATTGGTTTCCCCCTAAGTACATACTCCCGAAGTGATGTAAATTGCTTACATCATTACTAACTTGGAATTGGTTGAGTGGCTGCCATGTGTCACTTAGAATTGTGGCATGCATGTACCTGAAATGTCGATTTCATCTTGACACTTGTCATCATCTAATTGTGCCAAATGTCCTTACTAACGTGGTCGGCTAATGTAGATATCCTATCATGACACATATCCTCCTCCTATAACAACTATGATCAATTCTAGATCAATGGTATAGATTCATTTTGGCCTTTGGGAATTTGGGTTATCCATTCCCAATACTCAATTCTTTTGAAGTGAGATTCCCCAAACAAAACTAGAGAAACCTGAATTCATCTAATGGTCCATATTTGATGCAAAAAGCTCCGGGTGGTAGCACAAGGTAGTTAAACTTGGCGAAGTAGTTATCTAGATCAGGATGCATTAACTTTGATCACGATCTATCAAGATACATGGATGAGAGGCATTGCGGAGATCGAAGTTGCATGGTAGATAATTCTATAGGGCGGTCCCGCAAGACAAACCACGGTTTCCCAGAAGGGGTAGGCTTCAGCGTGGGGAAAATTGTAGAACGATTGACGGGTTGCTATAAAACCGACAACCCATGTCCTCAAAATTTGAAATGTACTAAATTTGATGTGACTTTTTCATTAATTATTAGTTCAAGCATGGAGACCATGGGCCCCAGTGGATGCGTGGTGCTTGATCCCAAGGTCTGGAGACTTGGTACTCTGGAGGAATTGTGTTTCAGTTGCATTGAGTTGAGAACTCCTGGAGGTCGGAGTTAATCTCGGTCATTGATCCAGAGAAGGTACATGGCAACTGATACCACATTCTAGAGACTAAGCACTCTGGAAGGTTGGAGAATGGACAACCCAAAAATTTTGAATCCAAAAGTTTTGTAATACATCACAACCATCAGTTGTTGAGGAAGTCGTGGTCCATTGATCCAACCCACTTCGCAAAGTTCACCAATTCAGTGTTTGGGAGAAATAAGGCATGAAGTAGCAAGATCTTTTGAAGCAAAGTTCCAGAGCCCTAAAGCTCTCAAGGCTCCATATAAGCACCTATCTGATAACACTGGGTCACATCCTATGGTCACATGTAATTGATGGATGAAGAAAAAGGGATAGTGCTCGAAAACTGTGTTAAATAAGGGAAAAAGGGTTAGGAAGGAAGCATGTGGGTTTTGTCTGGCTCGAACCTGCATTAAAAAAGGTACTGAAGACCTGTGAAATTTTTGATAGGGTCACCAAATTATTCAATACAAATAATTGTGTGATTTATAATCTAATAACGACGCTATAATGAAATATAACAATAAGAGACAAGTGGAATTTAAATCTCCTTTGGCCTTTATGAGGGACAATGACAAAGAATTAAAACTTCTATGCATACATTAAATGAATAAGATATATATAATGGATTATCTATGTGTCACAAACAATGTTTGAGATTGAAGGGACTTTAATGCCCTCTAACAATTTTTGTTTTTATTTGGGAAATTTCAGGTACATTGCAAACAGGCTTCTCTTGATCATTTTTTTCATTGCATGTCCCTGATGAGGTCTGATTATATAAATTTGGGTCTTGAGCTTGTCTCTATTGAAGAAAATCACTCTCGCATGCCCAAGAAACCCTTCGTGGAAGAAAAAAATAAAAACTACGAAGCAGACGATTCTATCAATATGTTGCTTGAGCAATCTCTCATGCGATAGAGGGGCAAAATGATGGATATTTTTTCCAACATCCTTTAATGCCTATTGATAGCAACAATTGCATATTCATTGAACAACCACTTTGGAAGAACCTCTTATTTCAAGGTACAGGTTAATTTTGATATTCCTTTATTTTAAGGTTAGATAGATGTGGATGCCCTAGAAAAATGGTTAAATCTGCTAGAAGGTTATTTCTCTGTTCACCATTTTCCCTATAAGGAAAATATCACCTTCACACTCCTTAAATCTCTCCCCCATGTCAAACATTGGTGGGAAAGTTACTGGGACCAAAGTTCCACAGAAGAGTCAGAAATATATCGGGCGATCCCACTTGGGATTTTTTTTTGGACGTCGTAAAGGAAGAATATTACTCTATTGGAAACTATGAGGACTAGTATATGAGATGGATGACACTGAGACAAGAGAGGGGCCAAGTAGTTTTGGATTTCACCAATACCTTCCATACAATGTGCACCAATATGGGTATCAAAGACTCAGAATGACATTTGGTTCTTAAATACCGTGGGGCTCTACACAAATACATCCAAACTAAAATGGATTTTCTGGACATATCATCACTCACTGTTGCTTATCGATATGTTGTTAAAATCGAGCAGAAATTTAAGCACCAGAACAAAGGGGAGTTTGGATTTTAAAAACCGCAACAACCAAAGTTTGAGAAAGATGACCCTAAAAAAAAGCTTTCTGAAAACCAGTCTAAGACAGAGAAAAAGAAGGGTCACAAGAAGATGAAGAAGGACACCAAAAAATGGTGTGATTTCCACAAAATCCCCTGGAAAAACACCAACGAATGTCTCTAAAAAAATTCATTGGTGGTCGAGCTCAAATAAAAGGAGTCGAAGCATGATTCAAATTATGATTCAGAAAATACTGACAGAAGACAGATCATCGACACAGACCCCAATGTTATTGTTGCGACCACAACAATTCAACTAGGAGAACCAACAAATCTTGAAGAGGGGGAGCACCATTTTCATCCATAGATGTGGGTGAAGGGGACCCCGCTGTAATTTATTGTTGATAGCGGAAGCCAGAAGAACCTCATCTCAACAGAGTTCATCAAATAATTGGGATTATCGACAACTCCACACCTACATCCATATAACATCGAGTGGCTTTACCAGGGATGAGATCTTTGTGTCAGCTAACAATGTCTATTTTCATATGGCATCCATCCCTTCAAGGATGATTTATTATGTGATTTTTCCCTGCTGGATATATTTTATGTTCTCTTGGGCGAACCATATATGTGGAAACGCCATGTTGTTTATGATTCTTGACCCCGCAGTGTCATTATTTCTTTGGGGGATCATCTATATAGAATACCAGAGGTATTTCCAACTACTTTTCCCCCTAAACAGTGTCACAAGGTAGTATCTCTTACTACAAAATTCAGCTTCTTCACAATCTATACAAAAGGTGAACAAAAGGACACTGCAACCACTACATCCTCGCCCCAAGCACCTTCTATCCAACAAAAGTAGGTCGATAAGGTTGTAGCAAAGCGAAAAGATTCCTTCTACACATAGTCCTCTCATGCATCTGAACTTGTTGAACAAACTTAGTCTCACCAACAACAGATTCTTCACAGCCATCCACAACCAAAGCAACACGACGTCTCCAGCAAGGCAAGTAGCTCACCAAGATTCAGATTCATCAATTGCTTTCCCCTCTCCCCTGGGAACTCAATGAAATGGATACCATTTCTTCCTAAGAAGGGAGGATTGATCCAGGTTGATATCAGTGGCCACCCACCAATTCCACGGGCTTGAAAAGTAGTTTTCCTTCTTGGTAGCTTTTCGGTAGTTTTTTCGGGTTCCAAACTTTTGGGGCCATTCTGAGACCCTAATTGATGTTTTTTGGGGATTTGGGGCCCAAATGAATGGCAAAGACACTGTCTTAGTCCAATAAAAAATATTTCTTCTCGGTTGTACCTTTCCAACGGTGTATCGAGTGCCCCAAACAAAGATCATATGCAAAAGTTACGCCCACGGGAAGTTGACGTATCAACTACCACCATCGGGGCCCGTAAACCTTTTGTATTTTCATCTTCCGGGGTTAGGGTTTTGGATTTTAATTATGTTAAAAAGGCCTTTGGAGCCTCATTCTAACAATCATCTTCTCACATATGTGAGTAGCTGTCACATCACTTCTCAGAAATAAGATGCCACCATTCTAGCGAGTCTTTCACTCAGTATTTTACAGTCTTTGTACATTTTTGTTCATTAATAGAAAGTTGTGTATTACTAGATATATGTGTTTATGGTTTCATCTCTCATACATTTCTGTTATAATATTGAATATCTGAGATATATCTGTACATTTCTTTATTATATCTCCACTCTCATTTCGTACCGAAAATAATCTGAATAAAAAATATATAATCCTTTCGATACGAAAACAAAAATATTGATCCATCCTTAAAATCAAATAGGGTCATACATAGTTCCAGTATTCTAAAGGAAACAAATATGTATAAATTGGTTATTACAATAACTAGGTTATACTAATATACAATTCCTAACATTCACCAAAAATGAATTTTAAAATTGGTATTATAACTTTTTCCTTATCAAAGGATAAATAGAGAGCTCGTAGGATTTGGAAAAGATTTGTACATATCTACTTAACCTCTAAATCATAGTATCTGTCTCTGCATTCCACTCATGTAGTACCCTCGGTGTCGACACAGAGTCAATTCTATTTTTTTTAACTTATGAAGAATATACATTTAGTATACATAAGAAAACAAGACAAGTACCTACTAATGGCGACCTTTTTAACCAGCCTTCGCCCAAGGGTTTTAATGAACCCTGTACTGAAAACAAAGTATTACAATCTTTAAAATCTGTTTTACCGTTTTCTTTTTTGAAGTTATGATTTTTCATATAATATTTTCTCCTTAATTAATTTAGTGTTCCATACTTTTTAAATATAATGAAAAACATCATTTTTAACACATTGTTTACCTTTACTTCAATACATCCAAAACATTTGTAGTTAAATAACACTATTTTTGAATATTTAGCAAAACCATACACATTTTATAGTCATATATAATAAAAAACCTATACATTTTGGTACATATTCCTTAAAATAACATGTCAAATAAAACATTTTTATGGACATAATTGAACAGAAAAATTCAAAATTTTATAAACAATTATCACTTTCTTTCATATTTTTCCAATAAAATATTCCAATGTATAGTGATTCACATACAAATAAAATGAAAATAAATAAAATAAAAAGGTTCATCACAAACAACAATAGATACATCTTTGTTCTTATTTTAAAATTTGAAAGTCAAAACATTACAATTATAGCTCATCAAAAAATTTCAAAATTGAGAATCGTATTTAAAGGCATCTTTAAAATAATCAACAATATCATATATCCCAAATTCATCATTCTCAACAAACACGTTATCATCTTCTTCGACGTCATTTTGTGCTTCCACTGTGTCATTTTTTTCTTCCATTGGTTCTTTGATATCTACAATTTCTCTAGAGTGATCCTTTCCAATCATTCCTCCTAATGGTACTTGATGTTCCTTTGAAAAAAATTCCAACTTTGATTCACTAAAATATCCTTTCCTCAAGACAATTTTTTTCATTTCATCTAGAAGAGTTGGAATAGCATTAATTCTTTGTTGAAGAAAACTGCACTACATTGGATCGCTTTCAATGGCTATGCAATTTCTTCCTTTCTGTAGGAAACAGGTTAATGTTGTACCTAATCACCAAATACAAAATAAATAATGAAGTAAGATACTTTAAAATGTCATAAATTAAAAATAATATAAGATTGAAATATGATTTCATAAATATTATATCATAATTCTTACCTGAACCCGAGAACAAATCCAAAACCCAATCTCCTTCATTTGAAAATGTATCTATAAGATAATTAATTAATTCTTGTGGTTTTTGATAAATCTTAACCATCTCTCCTTTCAAATATTTTTCCTCATATGTTAGCTTTATAACCACAAAGTTGTATACCAATATACTACTATGAGTCTCTCCATCCTTTGCATTGACAATAATAAAATTATAAGAATCATCTTTTGTCCAGGTTGCAAGATGTATACCCTCAAAATCAAATTTAAATGATTCTCTATTGTAGCTCTAAATATTAGGCTTGTGCCTCTAACATAAATAAGTGTAAATTCAATTAACTTGTGAATTAATAAAAAATAAATCTAATCTTAATTTCTAAAAATATACTTTCAATATCTTACTGAATAAATTGTATCCTTGTCTTTTCTTTCCCCTTGAAGCTTTATTGTACTAATCCTTGTTGTGTGTCTAAATGAAATACTAGAAATCTCCAAAATGGTGATGTTTTAACTTCTGTAAATCCAATAACCACTTTGTTGAAAGCTTGGTAAGTATATGGCTCAGTGTCATATCCAATGTTTTGGACATTATAACCATGAGGGATATCCACAATAACTAGGAGTATTCTTTTTTAGGAACAATATTTGCAAGTTCTTGACAATCACCTAATATGACTTTATGTTGAACAGTGTCAAGCCCATTCCAAATGTAGTGATCAAGGGTGTCATCAAGTTGAACATTTTCAACACGCCTCCTTCTTTCTCTTTCAAACTTGGATTTTTGAATAAAACTTTTGAAAGTTTCAGGTACTCCATCTGCATTCTTTTTTGGAATATTTAATGAAACAAACAAACATATAGTTATATATCTATAACTATTAAAAGAGAAATAAATTAACTTACAAACGAGTAATATAAATGTAATGAATGATCATACCTTTTTGAATGCAACAAAAAATTGTTTCAATATTGTTGAAGAGATTGAATATGGATAGTTGAGTTTAACATAATCCAAACTCTATTCGTTCAACATATTGACCATTTCATCTTCTATTTTCATATACACCTTGTGACTAAATAAAAAATAATAATGTTAAACTGAAAAAAATAATTTTCTTGTCCTAACATAAATACAAATAACTCAACATACTTACTTTTTAAATTCATCACACATTTCTTCCATTGAAAATTCTCCCGACCAAACACATGATAATATAGTTATGATAAGTTTATCATACTTCACTCCTTGTATTGATCTCCAAGGTGTTATAGTCATATCATCTGGAAGATTTGTTATGTCAGGATTTTTCTTACTTGTGCCACATATCAATGGTTTAGACTTCTTAAAACTCTTTGTTTTTTTATACTATTATTTTCCCATAGGGTGAATATATCATCTATCAAATCCCATACCTGTCCAGTCCTAAATCCCAATTGAAAATATTTATCTAAAGCTCTAAATATATCACTTCGTTTGTGATTTTTTTCTTTTGTATTTTCATCATCAAGTGGGAATCATATTTCCATACAACATTTCTTCTGAAATTTAACATCAACATTTGATCTCTCCCCATGACATATTTCAAAAAATTCATTATCGATAAATCTCACCCTTTGAATGAATGTCATAGACATTATTTACTCATTGTTTGTGTTATGATCCCATGCTAGTAAGTTTTCTTCTAAATTTGTTAAATCGACATAAATTATGCATTTGGTTGTCTCAAAAAGAGGATTATTGGGATATTCTTGTATCAATTCTCTTCTAGCCTTTGTAGAATGATTTCCCCCAATCACATAATATTTGTAGTAAAAAAAAATAGATCTATCAAATTCTTCCCTCGTAGGAACTTCCATTGGGTCAAAAAGAACTAGGTACTCAACCACATGTGCATATGGATTGTACCTAATCAATGCTTTCAAATTGTGAATATGAAAATATTTTTCTTGCCCTTCTGTGGGTTTATAAATTTGTTTCACATTCAACTGAAATTTGTGGCCATCATCAACTAAGTTTTCCGTCCTCATTCTATTTCCAATGGCATTTTGTGTTGTTTTTATAATAGCATCCTCTAGATCAACACTTGGTGTTATTATTTCTTTGCTACCTTTAGGAATTTCACTATATTACTCTAAGCTAACGATGGCTTCTTGAACATTATCAACATTTGTTTTCTTCCTCTTATGATTTGACTATGTTTCATCTAAATAAATGATTTCTTCATAATCACTAGGAATAAAATCATCATCAACCATCACTCTTTTTCATTTATCTTGTTTATTCTTTTTGCGAGAAGGAGTGATAACCTCATTGGGACCAATATCAACAAAATATTCATTTGGATTTTTTCTCATTTTAAAATGTTTAACCCTTTTAGGATTTCAAGAATAAGGATTTTTCTTCCTTCTTTCATGTTCTTCTCTATCTACTCTTGCAAATTCAACCTCCATTACTTTCTATTTCTTTTCCATTCCTTCTTGTGTCTTTTAAATATGAAAATTGTTGATGAGATCCATGATATTATTCTCTGTAGATTAAATCCCCACTAACATATGTGAAATCCGTTCAACAAAATCCTGTAAAAATAAAATATAACATTTTCATGTTAAATAAAATTAAAACATTACCATGATACTAAAAATAATAAAGGACAAAAAAATAGCAAAATAAAAAACTTACATTTCCTTTCTCAATGTCATCAACGATGGATGCACATAATTCTCAAAAACATTCATTCTTGTTATGATTGCTCAATTTGAAACAATATCTAAACTTGATATACGTTTTGACTTGTTTGACAAGTGCATAAACAATATTTGTGGTTGGAACCAAACATATATCTCATAAGAATCCAAGTGCCTGATAATTTCCTTGCACATGTTCTAATTCAACACAATACAAATATATATGATATCCATTGTTTCCTTGCTTGTATTGAACAAACCAAGAATATTTCAGTTTGTTTTCACCTTCCATAGATTTCCACTCTCTAACATTCTTCATTGCCTTTGATAACTTAGGTGGTATGCTATCATTTTGTCTCCTAACATTCTTGGAGGTTCGAGTTTCATTTTTGGATTTTATTATTGTAGGTCGTGATCCAGATATATTCATAGATAATCTTTTTCCTACCATTCTCCTATATTAAGATAAAAAAATAAAATTAGGACTTAAAATAATCTTTTACATTATAATAAGCTATAAAAAAAACATTGAATATAAAAGCTAATTTAAAAAAAACTTAATTTTTTTACCCATATGTAAAAATATTTGACCCATGGAGTTATTGGGATTATGCCAGGACTGTGCCTTGGTCGTGGGGGATGAGGTGATGCGCAGTATCTCCCTAGCCCGACCATACCTGTGGCGAAGCCGTGGGTGTGGGACCGTGCCTTAGTTGCAGGGGGGGAGGGCTGGGGCGATGTTGGGAATTTCCCTAGCCCCCACATCCAAGCCTCGAATATTTCCCAGTAACCACCATGGGCCAAAATTAAAAAAATTTAAGTAAAAAACAATAAAAAAGCTAAAAAAGTTTAAAAACTATACCTAAATTTGACTACTTTTTTTTTCTTCAAAAAATTTTAAGGATTTTGTTAATATTTTTTGAAAAAGTCTCAAATTTTTAAAAAAGTTGGGTATTTTTTCGAAAAACGTAGAAAACATATAAGCAAATTCAATGTTTTTTAATTTTATTATGTAAAATTATTATGTGATTTCAAAGATAATCTTATAATTGTTGTTTTGGTAAATGATAAGAATTTAAAAAATATCTAACCTCTGAAATGCAAGATTCTCCGCAGATGCCTTCTCGATGTTTCTCCCTTATAGCTTGTTGTAGCTTGCTCCAAATCCTTTAACGAATATTGTCCAAGATATCACACAATGTAAAAAGATAAAACAAGAGTGTGTATATATAACACAGACGATATAAATTGCTATTTGTTTTTGTAAATAAAAGGAAATATATATTAATATTCACAAATATACATGGCATTATAAAATCTGGAGTCTTCCATCTGTCCTGCCACATCTGGGAAACCAGGAAAGGTGGCCATAAAAATTCAAGAGAAAATGTAACTATTTGAACAAGACAATGAAAATATCTAACTCACAAAATCAGTCACACTGATCGACTAACCAGTGGCCATGGCCAATTGACATATATTGTATGATAGAGAATATCAATTATCTACGTAATTGACATAGCCAAAAAAAAAACATAGACCTCGGAGAGATATTCCAAATGTGAGCTCGGGATGCCATGAGCGATGTAAGTTGGGACAAATTTCTGGTCACAGGTTGGGCACCGCTTTCTTGTTGGATCTTCTATCATGGTGTCAAACAAGAGGTCCATTCTATGTACCAAGATTTGTTGGATGTGTGCTTGGTCATCAAGTTTCTGCCGCAGATAAACAATGAGTTGAACATTCTCATCCGAGAGTTGACGTGGGGTGGGTCGAGGCGAATCCTCCATAAGTTTTGCATCCATCTCCAAGTCTGCATTCGCTGTTGTCATTAGAATTTCCATTCTCCAACTCAGAAGAATTTTTTCCTCCACAATGCATTCTACAGTGCCATAAAAATGATCTGTACTATGGTCTCTGAGAGGGGAAATTTCTAGGTGAACGTTAAGCGGAGGAGAGATCTCCTCAAGAGGGATAATTTCATCCTCGATAAGGCAACTGCCATAGTCAATTGTGGGATTAGAGGTTGGAAGCCAATTATGTCTTTGGTCGAGATTGTTGGTAGTGATGAGGGAAATATGAGAGGGGGGGATTCTATTGCATCGGGTAAGGGTTTTATAATACAGTGGAACCCTTATGGATTTTCCCCTCTCTATGGGCATGGTATGGGAATTTTGGGAGGGATTGGGCAGGATAGACAATGGAGGATTGACGGTGGGTGGAAAAAAAATTAGGAGAAAGAGAAAACCAAGGAACGGTCGAGCACAAGCCAAAGATGGAATGGGAGAGAGTTCTAGGGAACATGCCTTCATAGTGCCTTGTGAATTGATAGGGATGAATTCCATGAAAGCCAAGGTGACTTCTAGCCTGGTTCTGGTACCTTTCTTGGTATGTGCAGATTGGTTCACACAAGGAACCATTAAGTCACCTTGTCGTTCCCAACGCACTACCATTAGTTCTAGCTAAGTGTGGGTCATTTAGTATGGATGGAAGGGATGCTGGAGACAAGGGTTAATATCCCCCTATTCTTCATATCTCAACTTGGCATCCATTGAGAGCTACTTGTAACCCTATCATGGAATGATATAAATTATTGCTAGTATAACGAATTTGGAATAAATAAAAATTAGGTATATTGTCTACATATATACCTAAAATTATATGGATCATCAATATGTTTAATAAATGTAGGAGAAATAGAAAAACATGATAAATCGTGTATTTAACATGTAAAAATAAAAATAAAAAAGTATCATTTTTCATTTTTAATAGAAAATAAGCGAAAAAAGAAATTGGGGGGGAATTTTGGAGGGAAAAGTTTGAGGGGGGNGGAGGGAATATTTTGGGGTGAAATTTTGGGGAATATTTTGGGGGGGGGAATTTTGGAAGAAAATGTTTTTTTTTGGGTGAGGGGAATTTAGAGGGAAAATATCATCATGCATGTTATAATAATGTCATAGGGAGGGTGAGCATTTGTATCATTCTATGTTCTCAGAGTGAAGGGATTGCTTCGTCAGATAAAAAACATTTTATTTCCGAGACATCAACAAATTGTCCACACACCTCTTTTGTTGGGACTAGGAAATGCAATATGAATGTTTGTAATACATATGAGCCATCGTATTTTTCAGCTAGTCATAATTTTGAACATAGTGGAAGAAATTTTATTCAACATGTTTCTCATGAATGTCCTAAATCATAGGAATTCTAAGGAACTGATGATAAAGAGGAGGAATATGATGGTGATAAGTCTATTCAATAGTTTAATAGTAATGAAAATAATAAAATATAGGTCAAAGTGGAGACTATGATCAATGTTTAAATGATTTGGAAGTAAATTATCCTCCAAGTGAGGAGTTTCAAGATATCAATTAATATTTCCAAGGCACCAATGAAAATGATGGGGAAATTCCCTCAAGTGGAAATTTTAAAAGAAGTGAAGATGATTATGAAAATGGTGGAGTCTTTTTCCCGAGTGGGGAATTTAAAGACAACAATGTTGGTAATGATGAATTTACTCCAAGTGAGGATTTTGAAGGTACTGATGAACATTTTCCTCCAAGAGAGGATTTCCAAGGAACGAATGAGGATGACGAAGAATCCCCCGCAAGTGGGGATTTTAAAATTAAGGATGATGATTATGAAATGTTGGACAGTCTTTCTCGAATGAGGAATTTAAAAGAAGAAATGTTGGTGATGATGATTTTACTCCAACTGAGGATTTTCAAGGTACCAATGAGGATAATGAAGATTTTCCTCCAAGTCAGGGTTTTCAATCCAGTAATGAGGATGATGAAGAATATCTTTGAAATAGAGATTTTCAAAGTAGTGAAGATGATTACACCATTGGTGGACACTCTTTCCCAAGTGATAAATTAAAAAATAACAATGTTGATGTTGATTTTCCTCGAAGTGAGGATTTTCAAGATACTGATGAATATTTTCAAGGAACTAAGCAGAATGGTGAAAGTTTTCACTCAAGTGGGGATTTTGAAAGAAATAAATATTATTATGTCAATGGTGGACACTATGTTGATTATGATTTTCCTCCAAATGATTATGTTGATGATGATTTTTTCAATCATTCAGCTACAACAAATCAAGGTGATCAACATTCTCTAGTTTAGTCTCCTGAAAATGTTTTTCTTGATACTCCTTATGGTGATAAGGAAAATCCTTCTAGTGGGGATGATAAAATATTGGAGACATTGCAAAGAAACATTGTGTCTATGACCATGACTAGACAATTTATATCAATCTAAACCATTCTAGTTATACAAGGTCTAGGAAATAATTTCTCACCAAGTCAATTTCCATAAGTGAATTGATTTCAAGTGAATGTTGTCAAAATAATTGTTTGAAAATCATGGACTACATGTATTCCTTGAATAAAAGGAAGACATATTTGTCAATGAATAAGAGCATGAAAAAATCATATTTGATGGGGTGCTTGATAGCCACCAATATAGGATATGATTATCACATTGGGAATATTTTACTTTGTAGAAAGGATTTAAAAAAAAATCAGTCAATTGGTAATCTTCGTCTATCAATAATACAGACAAGGTTGGAAAAATATCCTTCATTTTATTCAAAGGTACATCATGGATGAGAGAATGG
>ML779215.1:2033646-2045514 GCA_009831015.1 Picea engelmannii
CCACTGCAGCCACAATTTCCCCCACACCTACTCCCTGACCACATCCATTCCCACCATCCTGTAACTAAACCACCATCCTGAAACCACAACCCTTCCCACCCTTTTTAAAATATCCCCCTCTTTGCACTCCCTTGTGGCTTCTCCCTACTCCAACGACCTATTCCCACCCCCTCTCCCCTCCCCCTCTCCCCTCTCTATGACTCCCACACTTCAATCCCATTCACCATCCTCTCTCCCCTCTCCCCTCCCTAGCACTCCTGACTCCCATTCTCCCATTCACTCCCATGCTTCACTCCCATTCACCCACCATACACTCTCCACTCTTCCGCACCCTCCACTCTCCATAGCTTGCAAACATCTTCTACACACCCGCATACTCTCAATAGTTGTTCCCCCCATTACACCATTAATTATATAATATAATTATATTATATGTATATATAATTAATTTTCCTTAAATTACGTACAATTATATAATTTAAATAATTATAAAGGGATATTCCAATAAAGTTCAAAATTACAGAAAAATATTCACCCCCAAACACTAGAAGGATGTCCAAATTAAAAACTCAAGTGGAAAAAATAGACCAAGAGTGTAAAAGCATTAGAAAATCACTCGAAAAATCAATACAAAAAACTCACGATGAGTTACTAGAAGAAATGAGGCTCAACAATGAGGAACTCAAACAAGATTTGACCCATAATCTTAAAGAAAAAATTTCAACGAAAGTTAGAATCAAATTACAAAAAGGCATGGATAATCTTAAACAAGATCTTAAAGATGATATTTTTCAAAAACTCGAAATTAGCCTACAACAAGGTTTGCAAAACTTTAAACGAGAAATAAATGACGATTTGCAGCAAAGTCTGGTTGTGATGACACAAGATCAGGAAGAAAAACTTAATGAGAGTTTAAATTCAATAAAAGGACAAGGGAACCAACAAGCCACCCAACCACAACCAAGTGACTCAAGCACATCTAACACATCACCCCCACCACCACCACCACTACCTCCCTAAAATTTAAATTCCCAACCTATATCACAACATCAACCTTTAGTAATTTATCCTCCCAAAGCCAAAATTGAACTATAAAAATACAATTGAGGTGATAACCAATGTGTGGCTTGGTTTAACAAAACCGAAGAATATTTCCATATATATAATATTACAATCGATGACGAAAAGGTCAAATACACATCCATGTACCTCGAAGGAACTGCATACAATTGGTATCTATGGTGGAAATGAAGAATTTAGTCATATAATTGGAATTCTTTCAAAAATGTTTTTTTTAAAGATTCCAAGGCATCTCAGGTTTTTTTTTTTTTTCAAAACTCACCAGATTACAACAAAAAGGCAGCATAGATGAATTTACAAATCAATGGGAAGCTCTTGCCAGCTGATTATTTGGACTATCTGATGATTAATTAAACCACATATCCAAGACGAGTTAATATTACAGGAGGTTACTATGGTAGAAATATCAATACGCAAGGCAAAATCCACAGAAGAAAATCTAGAAGGACAATCAAGATTCATCAAGGTTTACTCAAGAAGGAGTGTAACCCAGACCATAGGAAATGAAAAATATGTACCACCCAATCTACATGAATATAGAATAAGAAGTTTAGAGTCCCAAAGGATAAAAGAAGGAAAATGTAGATGATGTCGACAAAAATGGGACCCAAGACATAGGTGTCAGATTGAAGATAACTCAAAAAAATTGTACACTTGTGAAGAAGAAAAATATGACGAATCAGACTCAGTAGAATCAATAAATGAATAAATGAAAAAATGACACCTTGGAGATCATAGAAGAAAACACACCAAGAATATCACTCATAGCCATCACAAGCATTACCCAACCACATACTCTTAAATTAAAAGGACATATAAAAAATGATAATGTCACCATACTAATCGACACTGGAAGTACCCACAATTTACTCGATATCAAGATTGCAATGAAACTCAAATTATTCGTATATCTAGTCCCGGGCATGAAAGTAATGGTTGCAGATGGAAAAAAATTGGAAATGTCTAGAAATGTTATAAGGTGAAACTCCAAATCTAATATTTCAATCTCGAATCAGAACTCTACACTGTCCCTCTGGGAGAAGTAGATGTGGTTTTAGGAGTCCAATGGTTACAAACTTGGGCACATACTCATTCAATCACCAGGAACATTTCATCCAATTCAAATGGAAAGGGTAAAGTTATAAATTAGATGGTTTTCAACCTCCACAAACACAGGTTGTTTCGTCACAACAAATGGAAACAACGATCTGAAAAGGAGTGACCACATACTTCATCCAATGCCACAACACAAAAATACAAGAATCATAACAGGATGACTCCATAACATCAGACATCCAAGATCTAATTCAAAAACATTAGAAGTTATTTCAATACCTGTCCATGAATTTACCACCTCAAAGAAGAATTGAACATATAAATGAAGTTAAACCAGGATCAATCCCAGTCAAGGTTAGACCATACAGATACCCTCATCACCACAAACAAAAAATAGAAAGATTAGACCAAGACCTATTAAAATGTGGTTTCATCATAAAAACATGAAGTCCATATGCATATCCAATAGTGTTAGTTCGAAATAAAGATGGATCTTTTAGATTATGCATAGATTACTGAGGGATAAACAAAATAACAATTAAAAATAAATTCCCCATTTTGTTTATTGATAAAATGTTGGATGAACTTGATAGAGAAAGATATTTTTCAAAACTATATTTAAGATATGGATACTATCATATTAGAGTCATACTAGAAGATGTAGCCAATACTTCCTTCCAAACACACGAAGGACACTACAAATTCAAGGTGATTCCCTTTGGGCTAACTAATTCCCCCACCACCTTCGAAGAGATAATGAATGAATTATTTCACCCATACTTACGGAAACATGTCTTAGTTTTCTTCGATGATATCTTATTTTATAGTAAAACATGGGAGGAATGTATGAAACATTTGGGTCAAGTGTTATCTCTTCTGGAGGAAAATCAATTCTATGCCAAAATGTCAAAATGTACATTTGGCAAGGAGAAAGTAGAGTACCTTGGTCACATCATATACAAAAAAGGAGCCAAGGTAGACCCAAATAAAATCAAGGCAATCATAGAATGGCCTAAACCCAAAAACATATCCAAGTTAAGAGGATTTCTAGCATTGGCAGGATACTATCGAAGATTCGTCAAGAATTATGCTCATTTAACCACACCTCTAACAAATATCCTTAAGAAAAACTCTTTCCAATGGAATTTGGAAGCACAAAAATGTTTTGAAAAGTTTAAAAACATTATGTCCACAACCCCAGTATTAGAAAAAACTGACTTATCCAACTCACAGGGGCCAAATACTTTAGTAATATTGATCTCAAGTTTGGATACCACCAGGTCCCAATAGAAAAAATAGATGTATGGAAGAGCTCCTTTAATTGAAAAGAAGGTCTTTTGGAATGTTTGGTGATTCCCTTTGGTTCGACAAATGCTCCAACAAATTTTATGAGGATGATCGATGATATCATACGACCTTTCACCAATAATTTTTTAGTGATGTATCTGAATGACATCCTCATCTACAACAAGACTTGGGTGGAACACTTGTAGCATATTCAATAGGTTTTGCACACCTTGTGGCAACATAAACTATATGAAAACTTGGAAAAATGCTCCTTTGGCATGGACAGGGCCCATTACTTAGGCTACATCATTGATCAGCATGGTGTGCATGTGTATCCAGCCAATATCCAGGTCATCCATGACTGGCTAGCCCCAACCACACTCAATGAACTTTGGATATTCTTGGTCCTCACCATTTTCTATCGTAGGTTCATGTTGGGATTCTATCATATCGCATGGGCCCTCATCCAAGTAACCAGGGGTGGCGGCAAGGAAACATTTGAGTGGGGAATTTCCCAACAACAAGCCTTCGATGACTTGAATAAGAATCTGTACTCATCCCTAGTACTTTCATTATTGGACCTGCTACATCACTTTGTGATCGAGACAAATGCTTCAGACTATGATGTGGGCACCGTTCTCACTCAACATAGCCACCCTGTGGAATATCATAGTGAGACACTATTAGATGCTATCTGTAAGTACCCTACTTATGGCAAAGAAATGTACCCCATTGTGATATCCTTCCACCAATGGATAAATTACATTCTTGGGAAGGATAAAGTCATCCACACTGATCACAAGCCACTACAGTTCATGTAGACCCAAGGAAAATTTCAAAATGACCACCATCAGAAGTGGTCCACATACTTACAACAGTTCCACCTCAACATCAAGTATAAAATAGGAAGTACCAACCGAGTTGTTTATTGCCTTAGCCGACCTCCAATAATGATACTCACCACAGTGCTAGACTCTTGCGGCCACGATACCTCCAGATGATCTCACCTCTATGAGACAGACCCTCACTTCTCAACCACCTACCAAATGTTGGAATCCAACTCAGTGGTCGCTAATTTCCATATTCAATATGGGTTGTTGTGCCATCTAGGCCATATCTGCATTCCATCAAGCAAGCGCACGAAGATTATTTGGGAATCACACTACAGTGGGGTGGCAGGACACTTTGGCATTGAAAAGATAATGGCAGTGTTGCATAAACATTTCTACTGGTCGAAAATTCGACAAGAAGTTGACAAGTATATCAGGTCTTGCACCACCTGTTCTATTGCCAAACTAACCACTAAGAAATAGGTACTATACACCCCTAGTCCTACTCTTGACATGTCATTGGAATCCATATCAATGGACTACATGTCGGGCCTCTCATCCACCAAGAGGGAAAATGACTATGTTTTTATGGTTGTTTATCGCTTTTACAGGATGGCGATTCTAACCACTTGCAAGAAGAAAATCACAGTAGAAGCCACTACCAATATCTTCTTTGAACAAGTATGGGTACATTTTGGGATCCAAAAAACCATTATCTCATACCATGACAGTCGGTTCCTCAGCACATTCTAGTCAAGCCTCTGGTCACTGCTGGATACTAGGCTCACCAAATCCACTTTCTTCCACCCCCACACAAATGGCCAAACTGAGGTCATCAATCGGATGATCGTACATACCCTGCATATGTACAATTCGAAAAAACCCCACACATGGGATGAGAGTCTTCCATATTTCCATCATAGCTACAATCGATCCCTACATAGCTCAACTGGCCACAACCCCTTTTAGGTGGGGTTGGGATTCCAACCACTGGGTCGCATGGATGTTGCACTACCCCTAGTGACCACCTCGGTTGAATCATCCCCTGCTCCACTAGAAGCTGACAAAGACACCCAGTTCATTGAGTAGATCCATCACATCCACCAACAAGTTCAGGATATTCTACAAAAGTCTAATGCCAAGTACAATCAGGGCCATGATCAACATCTGGTGCCACATAATTTTCAGGTGTGAGACAAAGTTTGGTTTCACTTGGAGAAAGAAATCCTTAGATTGCCCCATCGAAAGCTTCTCCCACTCTATTATGGGTCGTAAACCATCACCAAGGTTGTGGGTTACAATTCTTTTGAGCTCAACATTCCCCCTTTCCTTGGTCTACACCCACTCTTCAACATGGCTCTCCTTTGGCCATATTTCCCACAATTATTGGACACCTCAGAGATAGCAGAGAAGTTGACACCAACATATATCAACCCTGAATGCATGCAACATGAATCGAGTGATCGGATTGTGGAAAAAAATATCAAGGTCACTTGACAACAAAGGATCCAACTTTATCGAGTCATCAAAGTAGGGCAACTCCTCCACCAAGGCAAGTGTCTCACCTAGGGCAAAATTCAACAGAAATTTCCTCATCTAATTGGGGAACTCAATGCAATGTATAAAATTTCTTCCTAAGGAGGGATTATTGATACAGGTGGATATCAGTGGCCACCCAACTTTTCCAACTCGCTCAAAACAGTTGTCTAACAATTTTGAGAATTTACTATTTTTAGTAGTTTTTAACTTCTGGGGCCATTTTGAGGGCCTAAATGAATGTTTTTTGGAATAGAGCTTCTCAATTATACTCAAAGGCTCTAATTCATCCCCTAAAATTAATCTCCTCGATGATACCTTTCCAACAAGCTATCATTCACCTAAAACAGAGATCGTATGAAAAAGTTACGACCCTCGGAAGTTGATGTACTAACTTACCCAAATGGGGCCCACATGACTTTTAGCACTTCATCTCCTACGGTTAGGTTTTTGGATGTCTAGGATTTTTGACACTCCTACTTATTGTAAAAATTCCTTCGGAGCCTCATTTTAATAATATTCTTGCGAATGAGAGTAGTCGTCACTTCTCTTCTCAGAGATAAGCCACCACCATTCCAACAAGCTTGTTTTCCACTGCATTTTACAGTTTCATCTTATTTCCTTATTGAATAGAAAAACAATTTTACTGTATCTTTGTTATTCTGTGTTAAGGATATTTTAATGATATGTATTCATTTCACTCTTCTCATAAAATCCAGATCAATTTTTCATAGGAATTCATTGAGCACCAACTCAATGAGTTCAACACCTAGCGAAAGGGTGGTCGTATGGTGCTCGAGTATGAGGCTCGATTCATGGAGCTTCCTAGGTATGATCCACATATGAACACTTAGAAGCTCAAGGTAAGAAAGTTTGTGTTTGGACTTATCGTCAGTGTTTGTGTGAAGATGAGGATCCTAATGCCTCAGACGTTGCATGATGTTTTCCATAAGCCCCTCATAGATAAGGAATAGTTGATCAGCGAGGGTCAGGGAAGGAATTCTATGCGACCGATGGGATAGGTGACATCTGGTGCGCAGCAGCATCAGAATCCAGCTAGAAATCCATAAGGGTATCAAAGTACTTAGAGAGGATCCACATTCACAACACCACGATGAATGATGTCTCGGTAGCAAACTCTCTATAGAGGACCAAAACACCAAAAACAACGTCGTCCACAACAACAACAGTTTAGGCCTTTTCAGCAGAACAAACCAGGGTTTTAGGTTGGTGGGATATCCTCTACTACTTCGGGGACAAGGAGTACTAGGCTGAAGACAAGATATTGGACATGTGGAGAGCCACATTGCCAGCGATATTATCTGGTTGAGAGAGCCAGAGAAGTTGAGTCAGTTGGACACACTACCATTGGAGATTTTGGGAAGGCCCACCAGATTCATGCAATGGTGAATAACCACCAGCCAAGCACCATTCTACTGTTCTCAAGATGTCAAGTACCATCGTTGACCAAATATTTAGTGTTTTGATAAATCATGGTGTGATAGACAGATTTATTTCTGGTTCAGCACTAAAACGAATTAAGGTAAAGGAAGTCAAATAGGGTGAGTTTAGCTATGTGGAAATGGATTTGAGTTCCAAGCATAAGGTTGGAGGAAAGGCTAAAGATTGTAGCCTCAAACTGAGAGATTTTGTAATGAAGGTAAACCTATATGTCACATTCTTAGGATCTTATGACGTCATGATCGGTATGGACTGGTTGGAATCACATGATGTGATACTCAACTGTAAGGAGAAACGGTTGAGTTTCACTGATGATGAGGGACATAGATGAGTGATCCTAGGAAGAAACCAGGGAGTGTCCTTCAGGTTTGTTTCTTCGCTATAACTGCAGAAGAGAATGCACAAGGGATGTAATTTATATGCAATCATAGCGCTAAATTCCAAGGGCGAGGAAGAAGGGCTAGAAAACATTTTGGTAGTACGAGAGTTCATTGACGTGTTTCGAGAGGAGTTATCTGGTTTTCCACCCGAAAGAGAATTGGAATTTACCATCGACTTAAAACTTGGAACCGAACTGATTGCAAGAATACCTTATCAGATGTCAACGCCTAAGTTACAGGACTTGAAAATGAAAATGAAGGAGTTGTTGGACCTAGGACTTATACATCCAAGTGTGTCACCATGGGGTGCACCTATTATTTTCATATGAAATAAGGATGGGTTGTGGAGACTCTGTATTGACTACCATCAATTGAACAAGGAAACGATCAAGAACTAGTATCCGTTGCCATGAATAAACGATTTGTTTGATAAAATGAAAGGCATAGAAGTGTTTTCAAAGATCAAATTGAGATAAGGATATCACCAGTTATGTATCAAGGATGAAGACATTCCTAAGACCACATTCAAGGCGAGGTTTGAACATTACGATTTTACCATTTTACCATTTGGATAGACAAACTCCCCAAGGGTATTCATGAGATTGATGAACGGGGTGTTCTCCGAATACTTGGACAAGTTTGTTCAAGTATTCATTGAAGACATATTGATATATTCTCAAATGAAGGAAGAACGTTACGAACATTTGCGCTTAGTACTACAATTTTTACGAGAAAACAAGTTATACGGGAAACTGTCAAAATGCTCTTTTTACCAATCGAGGATTAATTATTTAAGGCATGTTATCTCCAGCGAAGGTATCATTTTTTATCTAGTGAAGGTAGAGGCTATTATGGAATGGCATGCACTGACGAATGTACCAGAATTAGATAGCTTCATGGGTTTAGCAGATATTATCGACGGTTCGTCGAAGGTTTTTCAAAGATAGCAAATCTAATTACAGAATTGTAGAAGAAAAACAAAAAAAAATTATGGACAAAAAAATGCACAGAATAATTTCAAAGGCTCAAGGAGTTGTTGACGACAACGTACATACTAAAATCCCTCAACATGGCCGAGGAATTTCTATTATTCATAGACGCATGCAAAGAAGGCTTAGGCGGAGTCTTGATGCAAGACGGTTGACTGATCGCTTACATCTCAAGGAAATTAAGAAATCATGAAGAGAACTACACGACGCGTGATTTGGAGTTATTAGCCATTATGTATGCCCTAAGAGCATGGATACACTACCTCATTGGACATGAATTCCAACTGAAAATGGACCACTGTGGTTTGCAACACATTTTTATGCAAAGTGACTTGAACGTGAGACAAAGGAGTTGGTCATAACTTCTTAGCGAATATGATATTTAGATTACCCACATAAAAGGAACCATGAACAGAGTGGCAGATGCATTGAGTCGAAGACCACACACATTTTCAGTAATACCTCTTTAGAAGAATCTTTGAGAAAATATTCTAACTATACAGTGCAAAAATGACTAATATAAAGAGGTTAAGGAAAATATCCAACAAGATGCCATGTTGGTACCAAAGTTTGAGGGATTTTCATTGGACAATGACGTATTAATGAGGTATAATAACGAGATTTTTGTACCGCCTAACGATGAATTGAGAAGTTGGATCTTAAGAGAAGCTAATAGAGCAATGCACATTGCTCATCCAGGAGTCACAAAGATAAGGGCATACCTTAAGCCCTTGTTCTTCTGGAAAGAAATGAAGGCGGACATAGTTAAATACATGGATAGATGTCTATAATGTCAGCAAGCGAAGGCTGTACATAGGCATCTGGAAGGATTAGTACAACCATACGATATTATGGAATCAAAATGGGAGGTCATTTCTATGGACTTTATTGTGGGATTCTCGTTGACGGCAAGGAGGCACGACTCGATTTTCATGTTAGTTGAAACTCTAATGAAGAGTGCACATTTTATCCCTATGCGTACGATGTATCATGCGCCGGACATAGCTATATTTTTTATCAGTGAGATTGTGAGATTGCATGGTGTGCCTAAAAGGATCATATCTAATTGAGGATCGGTGTTTATAGGACAATTTTGGACCAGTTTCCAAGAGGCCTTGGGAACCCAACTTAACTGTAGTATATCTTATCACCCTGAGACAGACGGGAAGAAAAAAATAACGAACCAAATCTTGTAGGATATGTTGCATATGTACATGATGGACCAATATAAGCGTTCGGGAGAGTTCTTTCCACTGGTAGAGTTTATGTACCACAACAAATATCAAAGCACCATTAAGATGGAGCCATTTGAGTTTATTTACGGGTGACCGTGTCAGACGCCTTTGAGATGGGATCGAATTGAGGATAGGGTCCTGGTATGATCATAAGTGATCCAAGAAATGGAAGAACAAATGTAAATGACAAGACAAAGGATTAAAGAAGCACAATATCGACAGAAGAGTTACGCCGATGCACATTGTGTTGACCGTAGTGATGAATTTGGTGATCGAGTCTTCTTACGGGTGAAATCGTACAAGAGTTCAATCAAGTTTGGAAAGGGTGCTAAAATATCTCCTAGGTTTGTGGGACCTTTCGAAGTTGTGGAAAAGAAAAATCAATCAGGTCAAGGTCTAGTGGGAAAATTATAGTCCATGCTTGGCTACTTGGGAGGACACATATGATATGACTTGTGGCCTATCGACTATCCTTTCCTGATTCTTTGAGCCGTATGCATGATGTTTTTCATGTATCTATTTTGAGACATTATGTTAGTGATCCTACACATGTGATTGACATGAGTTCATTGCAGGTGTCAGAGGAGGGTGCAATAACGAAGGATACAATCTGCATTCTGGACCATCACATTTGACAGTTGTGGCATCGAAAAATCAATCAGGTCAAGGTCTAGTGGGAAAATTATAGTCCACGCTTGGCTACTTGGGAGGACACATATGATATGCGCCAAAAAATTCCATATTTATTTGATAGTTAGACTTTTAGATATTGTCATATTCTTTATTACTGCATTTATATACTGTAAAAGTTTGGGGTGAAGTTTAAAACAAGAGGGGGTTTATGTAACATCCTACTCTTCTGAGCACATGTTATTGACTTATTCTTGAGGACACTTGCGTGTAAGTGATCCGGTTTTAGTATATGTTGTTTGTTTCGCTCATGGAATCTTATGATGATGTTGATGTATTATGATGTTATTTTATTGGATATCTATGTATTAGCATATGTTATTGACGATTTTCCCTTGAGTGTGCATGACACTTGAAATATTGAGGATTTCAATGGCATCAATGGACCTCCTTGGACTCTGGATCGAGTCAGGGAGTTGATTGTATTGGTTTGAGTATTTTATTTATGCATATGTGACATATGATTAGGTATATTATGATGTTGTTTATGGATCATTGATAATTTTTCAGTGATGGATGCAGGATGACGATTTATTTCTAATCAGAATCACATAAGGAGTAAAGGGGCCATGCACAACAACCATATATTGAGCGAGAGGTGTGGAAGCACCCCTGTCACAACCTACTAGCACTCTCGTCATGGCTCAAATTGTAGGTTAACGATTACCTAGTTCTAGAGATCCACTATGCCATGAGGGAGCATAAAGACAGTTTCTCATGAAGATTCTAAGAGGCATGCAATAAGGCATGGTCCTTATTCCTTAGAGGCCCTTAGTCTCTCACAAGGTTGCTTGAATGGATTATTGACTCCAAGGGTTGGAAAGAGACCAAAACTAGTCAAAGGTGAGTGGTACCTTTGGAGCACGTACTGCATCTTGAAGGGCATGTCGCGTAATTAAAATTTGAATAAAAGGTGACTTGCACCCTTGGACTACTCAGTGCGTCTTGATGGGCACATCACGGTATTTAAAAAAAAATGAGTCAATGAATCTAGGTGGCCTAGAAAATTTTGAGCGAATGTTAAACCTTATAAAATCTTGAGCACCTACTGAATTAATTAATTGATTAATTAACTAACTAAATAATGGATTTATTAATCATAATCCCTAAGGTTCTAAGCTCGTGAAAATAAAAATGTAATTAAGCCTAAGACTAATATTAGTGAGAAGACTAAAAAATAATTTATAAATTAAATAATGAGGGGTGAAGTAAATCAATTTATGAAATCAAAAGATAAAAATAAAACAAATCTAAAGAGTGATTTAATACACTTTGTGTTGATTAAGGTTGGTTGTCATTGATGTCAACCCTTGAAGAAAGACCC
>ML779215.1:2054024-2071437 GCA_009831015.1 Picea engelmannii
GTGTGATAAAGAGTTAGAGGAAAAAAGAAAATTAAGGTATTATAAAGATGTAATCAACCCTAATCTAGAAGATCGAAATTATCTATCTATTTTGCCAAGTGTAAAGAACAAAATAAGTATTGCTAAGATAAGAACAAATTCTCATGAGCTCCATAGTGAAACTAGGCATTGGTCAATTCCTAAAACACCATGGGATGAAAGAGTGTGTCACCTTTGTGACACTAATACGGTTGAAGATGAAAATCACTTTCTCTTAGATTGTGCAGCCTATACCCATATTAGATCTCATTTTCAACATATTTATCACACTACCAACCTTCCTAACCTCTTAACTCAACAAAAGTATGGTGATCTTGGAAAGCTTCTCTTAATGCTTTTCGAGAACATAAATAAAATTCTAAAGAATCACAAGTAATCACTTACCCTCTTAAGGTCTGATAGACCAATTCAGTCTTAGTGGATGTTAATCATCATCATCATCATTAGTGAATGCTATTTTTTTATATATTATTACACTATACAAATATGAAATTTATTTTCCTAATTTATTACTTATTCTAATAATAGATTACTGAATGCTAATCTATTACTTATTCTTCTATTCTTATGAAACATTCATTTTAATCCTCCAATTACGAAAAGAATTGATCTAGGATATATTAATAGAGGAGTGGACATTAAATATTTACACATTTGTTACTTTAATTAGTGCACACGTATTTTCATGTTCTAGTATGAAGTTGTTGATTATGTTAGTTTTTTGAATGCTTATTCTGACGAGTGCCTCATTTGTAAGTGATGAAAAAAAAGGGGGGTGTATTAGAAATATGAGAATAGTTCAAATCAGTTGGAAAGGTAGATTTTTTTTTTTACTACATCATAACTAAAATACATTTTAGTAGTCATCAATTTTTCACTTAGTTGCAATATTAATATATAGTTACAATATTGATATATAAGAGTTGAATTTTTGCAAATATGATAATCAACTAGATAAGAAATCATCCAATAATTTAACATCATATTAAGGTATTATTGGGCAACAAAATCTCCAAACTATACTCCATTTTTTTCTTTAAATCCATCACATAGCTATTAAAATTCACCCACATGCATAACTTCCATAACTTCTTACCATAAAGAGAATAACTTCTAACTTCTTACCATAAAGTGACTTGATCGGAATACGAATTTATGTCTTATTATGAGGATCTCCAACCAAAAAATGTTGTCTAACGGTTTCTTCTAAAACTTGGTGTGCAACCATTCTCTCAAACACTTTCCATGCATTAAACAGTTGAGAGACGAGGTTTATGTTTCCTTCCTCCTCTTTTCCACCTTCTCCTGTATGGCCTTCACACATAGCTTATGGTCCAAAAGAACCAGTCGCCTCACATTTTGTTTTGTTCACACAATATTGGATTACATCAAAATCCCCAAATATACTATCAAGCTTCTCACAAACATACTCTTTCCATATAATTAAACAACTTAAATGTCCACTGAGAGAAATCTTCAACAAGTTTGTAATGTTCACAAGCCAAGATACAAGGAACATCATTGTTTTGGGTGTATTTTAAAACTTTTATTGGTTGTGGTATTTCGTCAAACACTTTGCTTACAATGATCCTTTAGGTTACACTTAGGGTTATAATGATGGTTTATATGTATGTTTGCAGTAATAAATGAGGATATACAATCATGCAACATACCTCAACCATATTCAAGATCAACAACATGATAAACAAGCCAAAACAACTCAAATCTTCTTTTATTCATAAATAGAAGAACCTGCTAAAATGAGAAGGCCGATCTAGAATGCTCAACAAATGGATCCAATAAATAAGATAGAAGCTGCTAAAAAATGCTCCAATAGAAGATACTATAAGCCTCTGAAGGCTGAATACTCACTAAAGACTAATGCAGGAGTATATATGGGCCGTAAGAAATGCTAACGCCCCAAGCTAGAAGATGCCATGCCCTGCTGAAACCCTGAAGAAACTCAATAATTTGGCCCTACTGTCAAAACCTCCAAATGCTACGCTGAAGATGTCGAACTGTAGATCGGGATGATTAGAATCCCCTCCTAAAATATCAAACCGAAATACCAAGGTAGACTCCTCCAAATGTTGAATCCTCCAATGGAGTTGCGCCCTCATAAAACTGTCAAACCCTATAATTTTGGCCCGGATGAAGGAGACCTCCAAATGCTATGCTAAAGATGTCAAATTGTAGATTGGCATGAGTATAATCCCCTCCTAAAATATCAAACCGAAATACGAAGGGAAACTCCTCCAAATGTTGAACCCTCCAATGGAGTTGCACCCTCTTAAAACTGTCAAACCCTATAATTTCGGCCCTGATGAAGGAGGCCTCCAAATGCTCTGAAATTTTCTATAAAGATAGATCGGGACACTTCAAGTCACTATGTGAAGTATCAGGGTCATATCTGAAGTATAACCCCTCCAAACCAAATATATATAAATCTCCAAAATGTCCTCCTTCTCTCTAATTTGTCCCAATGCTCTAGGAAATAATTTGTCCCATAGAACTCTCCCAAGAGGCACTAGAAAGCATGGCCAAGGCCCTGCAAGTAAAACCCAAGTTTTCAAATCTCCAAGGGATCCCTCAAACTCCTGCAATGAACCTTCCTTCAAGTAATGGTGTGCCCCTCTTGCTGGAAACCCTCCATGGTGCACCCTCCTTCTCTTCCTGTGCTTGTGGCTAGTGTAGAACCCTCCTGCACTGAGTAGATATGTAACTAGAATGGTGTGGGAGAGTATTGCATCTCCGAGACCAATCTTGGGACAATATAGGTGTAATATTTCACCATTGAATCATCCTCTAGGGTTTGTTATGTCAAAACCCCCAAGAGATGGGCCCTCTAGCTATAAGCCATATATCAAAATGATAGACATACATGAATGAATGAGTAGAGGCCCTTGCCTTTCCTTTATAATCTTTTATCCCCTTGTCCCTCCAAAGTGACTTTCATTTTATTAATATTTAATTTATTAATTAAATCACTTTAATTAATTAATTAACCTTTTTACCTTTGAAAAACACCTTATCTCTCCTTGTGTCTTCCCTGGCCATTGAAAGTCACTTATTTTCATCCTATCCTATAGTGTTTTTCCTCTCGATTCCAATGAGCTATTACACTGAGATGTTCCTCCAAGTATAGTGCCCAGAATGACCTCTTCAATGAATTTAATTGACTTATAGCAAAAAATACTCAAAACCTTGGAAATCGTCGAAATTCCACGGAACCAAAGCCAACATGTGTGGAATGGCTCATAATGATGAAATATGATGAGTAATTCAATATGGACCCCACAATTCCTCTCAATAACCCCTTTACTCGCTACAACATCCATTTGGCTACTCTGGTCATCATAAACCTCTGCACTGTGATGATGTCCCAAGGTGGGGACATTACTGTCCTCCCTGCTAGAAAATTGTTTGTCCTCAATAAATAACCAAATCCCCTCAAATAAAATACCAGGATCCCATGTCCACCTATGGGATACACAGTAGAACACATCCAAATATGAACACTCATACACTCTTCCCCTGGGTCCCATATAAATTCATGAACTGCTAGCCCCTAGGAAGCATAACCCTGAAATATACCAACTCCAGGAATCTCTTGCATATGACACATGCCCTCATCTCGAAATACTTCCATCCTCTAAGTCTCTACCAACATCCATATGGCCTCCATGAACTACACATTCTAATGCTAGAATGAGGTGTTGCAAGACCTCCATGAGACACCCACAAGCGATTCTCTCCTCTCGACACTGAAGCTCAATGAAAATTTAGAAAAACTTCCCCCTGGAAAGGTCCACTCACCTCTGTTAGTCAGCAAAATGTCCAACCCTACAATCCATAGGTCCCATGCTAACCTTTGTCGAAGCTCCCCATGATGATCCTGCCTGACTTCTCCCTGTATGTATACTAGATCCTCCACTCTTGGATCTTCAAGCTGAAATCCATGTGGCCATTGGACCTATTGTCCAGAAATTGTACCTGTAAAAATTTCTTTGTAGAAATAGTACATGTCCAACCATCTCCATGCCCAATCATAATGATCAAGATAGAGAAACTTCCTTTATCCATAGGGAAAGTCCCTGCAGGCCCACTCCAAACCAACCCAAGGTGGAGTATGTGGCTCTCTAGTGCAGCCTGGGTCATCTGGTAGTGGAACATCTTGCTAACAAAATGAACTCTTGGATCCCATGGAAAACTTGGAAGTTTATCACTTCTAGTCTTCGTTGGCTGCTCTTGTGTCAGACTTATCACTACCGGAAGTCCCCCATGCTTATCCTCATGAGTATCTATATCTATTTCAGCCTCTACGTTGTCTTCTATCATTTGTCCTATGATTCTCATCATCACACACAAAGCCTCAACTCTCTACCCATCATGTCCCACCTCTGTCTTGCTACATACGGTAAATGGAATCATGTCAGATGGTTTCAAATTAACCACTCTCCATGTCTCATATCCCATGAAACTGCTCATACTTCGAAGGTGATCTCTCATAAATATGTGCTGCTACAAAGGAGGGGCATCTACATTCTCCTCAAAGTGTGTCTCCTCCCTGCACATCAATACACCCCTCTGGATCTCACTATAAACCTCTGCATGTCTCTATGAGTCATCACTCACCACTGTATGCTCTTGTATACTCAGGCAGTCCCCTGTATACCCCTGCAACATCATGGATCCTGGGTGTATTACTAGATCAACCTCTATATGATGGTCAATCCCTCTCGGGACACCAATGGAAGTATCATCAAAACTGCCCCTGGTTAAGGAGCCCCCATGTGTAGGTGAGTTCCTGAGTGTCTCAAAGACCCTCTCATGTGCCTCTGAATCATAACTCTCCATACTCATCAGTGATACTGGGTACTCCTTACGCTCATCCATCAACTAGCGTTCCTCCGCTAGACCACCAACATCCTCACTGACTCTCAGTTGCCCCGCTAAGTGGTGTGACTCTTGATCATAGTCATGTTGAGGTGTCACCTCACATCTCTCACTGCTAGTGTTAGTCTAGATAGTGTCAACTCTGGAATCCTCCAAAACCCTCTATGCAGAAGATATTGTGCTAAATTGTCCATTGTATACTGTGTTATTGGGTCCTCCTGTATGCCACTGCACTCCATCACTAGGTGTTATCTCTCTCTGAATCACATTGTATCATATATGAGCGGTCGTATCCTCATGTGCACTCATCCTACTACTATCATCTTCTCCTGGATCCCATATAGATGTATCAAACACGTGCTATGGTCATCTTGACCAATAAAGAGTGCATCCTCCTCATTGCAGGTCGATCCTAGAAGTAAGTGCCCCATCAACCTGTCAGTCTCCACAATCTTCTCAACTAATGGAGTCTCCAAAAGTTGCGACGCAATCTCATCATGTTGATCTATAAGTGTAGGATCAACTATCTGCACATCCTATGTCTCCTCCTAGATATTTGGATCCATGCATCCGTGGTGTGCATCCCTCACACAAGGATCCTCCATCATATTTGACATGCCACTGATATCCTCCTTTGACATGGCTATCATGGATGTCTGAAAAGATGATAGATGTGTCACAACCACCAAAGGAGGGTGGTCATCTGTAGTGCTAACACATGTGAGTCCTCACTAGTGCCACCACTCTGCTGGGGTGTAAGGTCATCAACACCATGTGATATTTCTGCTGAAGTACTGGTGCTATCACCCTGTCCACCCGACTTTCTATCTACTATACAAGGGTCACTATCCTCCTCAAGTGTTGTAAAATAATCATCCTCTGTGAAAGATTCACTATCACTAGTCCCTGTGCAAGAGTCACTCTCATCATCGAACTACTCCACATACACGTCAATCGATCCATCCTCGCATGCCTCATCATCACTATCATAGTGCACCTCAATAATATGCTTCTTACCCTTACCCCTACACTTATGATCTGGTTCCCAAGGCACCTTGCAACTGCAGCAAAGTTTTGTGTTCCTAATGGGTGTTAGTTTTCTAATGGGCGTTGGGTTCCTCCAGAAGGCTGATATGATTTCCTCCCTTTCCTTGAACCAACATGCAATCTTCTTTTTTCTCCAGCTAGGATTTTTATAGGATAGGAACCATTGGAATGTTATTAGCCCTTTGAAATTATTGATGGTTTCATATTCCCTCTCACACTCCTCAATCATGTTAACAATATCCATCTCCTCTTATGGAAGACCCCTCTATGTCTCTGCATGCATGTTCTAATTCCCACTGGCTGACAGGAATCTAAGCTCTGATACCACTGTAATGTTCCCAAGCCAAGATGCAAGGAACATCACGGTTTTGGGTGTCTTTTAAAACTTTTATTTGGTGTCTTTTAAAACTTTTATTACAGTGATCCTTTAGGTTACACTTAGGGTTATAATTATGGTTTATATGTGTGTTTGCAGTAATAAACAACGAGATAAAATCATGGAACATACCTCAACCATATGCAAGATCAACAACATGATAGACAAGACAAAACTTCTCAAATCTGCTTTTATTCATAAATAGAAGAACCTGCTACAATGAGAAGGTCGATCTGGAATGCTCAACAAATGGCTCCAATAAAGAATATAGAAGCTGCTACAAAACGCTCCAATAGAAGATACTATAAGCCTCCAAAGGCCGAATAATCACTGAAGACCAATGCAAGAGTAGATCTGGGTTGTAAGAAATGCTAACTCGCCAAGATGGAAGATGCCACGCCCTGTTGAAACCATGAAGACCCTCAATAATTAGGACCTACTATCAAAGACCTCCAAATTCTATGCAGAAGATGTCAAACTATAGATCAGGATGAGTAGAATCCCCTCCTAAAATCTCAAACTGAAATACCAAGGGAAACTCCTCCAAATGGTGAATCCTCCAATGGAGTTGCACCCTCCTAAAACTATCAAACTCTATAATTTCAGCCCTGATGAAGGAGACCTCCATATGCTATGTTGAAGATGTCAAACTGCAGATCAAGGTGAGCAGAATCCCCTCTTTAAATCTTAAACCTAAATACCAAGGGAAACTCCTCCAAATGTTGAATCCTCCAATGGAGTTGCACCCTCCTAAAACTGTCAAACCCTATAATTTCGGCCCTGATGAAGGAGGCCTCCAAATGCCCTGAAACTTGCTAGAAATATAGATCGGGACACTGCAAGTCACTATGTGAAGTCTCAGGGTCATATATGAAGTATAACCCCTCCAAACTGAATAGATCTGAATCTCCAAAATGTCCTCCTCTCCAATTTGTCCAATTGCTCTAGAAAATAATCAGTCCGATAGAACGTTCTCAAGAGGCACTAGAAATCATGGCCAAGGCCCTGCAAGTAAAACCCAAGTGCTCAAATATCCAAGGGGTCCCTCAAACGCGCGCAACAAACCTTCCTTCAATAAATGGTGTGCCACCCATGCTGGAAACCACTAATGGTGCACCCTCCTTCTCTTCATGTTCCTATGGTTGGTGTAGAACCCTCCTGCACTAAGTAGATATGGAACTAGAATGGTGTGGGAGAGTATTTAATCTCCGAGACCAAGATTGGGACAATCTAGGTGGAATCTTTCACCATTGAATCGTCCTCTATGGTTTTTTAAGTCAAAACCCTCAAAACCCCCAAGAGATGGGCCCTCTAGCTAGAAGCCAGATATAAAAATGATATACATACATGAATGAATGAGTAGAGGCCCTTGCCTTTCATTTATACTCTTTGCTCCCCTTGTCCCTCCAAAGTGACTTTCATTTTATTAATATTTAATTAATTAATTAAATCACTTTAATTAATTAATTAACCTTTTTACCTCTGAAAAACACCTTTTCTCTCCTTATGGATTTCCTAGCCACTGAATGTCACTTCTCGTCATCCTATCCTGTAGTGATGTTTCTCCCAATTCCAATGAGATATTACACTGAAAGTTTCCTCCAATTATAGTGCCCAAAATGACCTCTTTGGTGAATTTAATTGACTTATAGCTAAAAATACTGAAAACCCTGGAAATCGTCAGAATGCCACGGAACCAAGGCCAATATGTGCGGAATGGATCATAATGATGAAATAGAATGAGTAATGAAATATGGACCCCACAATGCCTCTGAATAACCCCTGTACTCGCTATTACATCCATCTGGCTTCTCTGGTCATCATAAACCTCTGCACTGTGATGATTTCCCAAAGTGGGGACATTACAAAGTTTAATATGTCAATGCAATTAACCAAGAGAATAAGCAAGGGCTCATGGATATTTGGTATGAAATTGCAATTGTAGTTTATGTTTTTTATGTGAAAATTGTCATACTTTTATTCTTTGAACTTTTGAAATTTTTGATTGTGTAAAAGTATTGAAAATTATGATGTTCTTAGATCCATGAAAAAAAACTAACAAAAATGCATATATTACATAATATTTAAATGACTAAAAATAAATTTTAAAAAATAACTATCATAAAAATTTACTTTACTGTTAGGAATTACTATGAAATCTATACTTTGATTTCCCTCAAGTACTATCCATATTATCTTTCTAGTTAAGAAAACATTTACCATTGCCTAGTAGGTTTTTCAGTAATAGGCTTGTTACCATCAAAGATGTTTACTGAAATTGTCATAAATTATTGTTGAACATTATTCCATAGTGGTAATTGTTACAAGAAAATCCCCCTATGGATAAGTGGATTTCCTCTTGAACCCTAAATATCTAAGATCAAGACAGAAAGGTGCTAACATTGTTCACTGACATCCTTTTAAACCTAGCTAAGTCAATCAAATAGAGAAAAGGAAGAAAATGTATGTACCTTTTTTGATGTGTGTCCTTGTTCTAGTCCGAGTTGAGCTTCAATCTCCAAGCTCCTCGACAAGTCCTGCAAATCAATAACAACAAATATAAAACAACTTCTTATTCTACCATGATTAATCCAAAACTAGATCTATATATGAAATACAAGTTCATGTAGCATGTAGACATACACAACGTTGAAATAAATAGGCCAAGCACATAGATATTAACGAGAACAACAAAGAATACTTACAGACCTTTGATGAAGGTGCAACAACCTCTCTCATCTCTCCTTGTCCAACCCTTTGCTCAATAATCCACAATCAAAATGATGATGCCTTACTGTTCATCTCCCTTATGAGATCATAATTTTGATGCCTCTAAACTTCCATGTATACCACTTATGAAATCATAATTTTGATGCCTCTAAACTTCCATGTATACCACTTATGAGATCATAAGTTTGGTATCTCTAAAACTCCATCTTATTTTCACCATGAGAAGGCCTCCTTATATAATCTTGCAGAGACCCAACCACCTTAGAGATTCTTGGGATAGGTTGAGGATCTCTCTCCATCAGTTGTGGATCCTCCCTAAGATCTAGCGTTGACCTTAGATTCGAATCCAACAAACTCCATAGTTGAGGGGGATTTTTCCCTCATTTTTCTCAACATTCAAATATCTCTTGAAAAAGCCCAGCGCTATCTCAAAAGGGTACACAGAGTGTTGCAATGCTCCTCCAAAGAAGGCTAGGGAGCATTGGCACTCCCTGACAGTGATTAGGGGAGCGCTGCCCAAATTTTCTATAAAAAGGCCCAGCGGTCCCCTAGAAGGGTGCACAGGGTGATGGAACTGTCCCCCAAAGAAGGCTAGGGAGCACTGACACTCCCTAATAGTGGGTAGGGGGGCGCTAGCCTCCAAAATTGACTTTTGAGTGGTTTCTTCCATGGAAAAAGTTTTGTACTCCTCATCAGATTATTTCTCCCTCTTAAACCAGTCTTTGAAGGTGTCTTAACTATCCTTATGATGTCATTAGAGACACGACATAGGAAAGATGAAAGTATGATGTTTGCAACACTTGCGACCAAAATGTGACACTTGCAACAATGACGATGATGACAATTGGTCATCATTGAAGTGAGTAATTTTGATGTGTAACAGATTTCCCCCCAAAGTGTGAAGTTAGAAGACGTAATGATTGAAGTACTTTTTAGATTTTTCCAGCAAGGGTATGGATGCATAGCACTTGGTAGAAGCTACACACAACCATCAAAAAAATATTATGATATGTTTCAAACCCAAGCCAGGCATACCTATGCTTGGGTGACAAAGACTTTCAAGGTATGGCCACCATAAAATACACTACGGATCCATAATTATATTGACAAAAAGATATATCCACTGAAGATACAATGTGGATCTATACTCCTATGACCTAAACTAATCGTAGCCATGAGGAATACACAGTGGATCTACGAGACGAAAATACATAGCCACGACCGATACAAAGTGGATCTATGTGACAATATATGTGTCAATGTTCAAAAGAAACTTCGTCGCAACCTGGGAAAAGTACATATAAGAGTGATGATTCAACCCAGGGTCTTCTGACATGGGTATTGAAACAGGAAATTTGTGTTGGTTGACTCTCGAGGTAGATACTTCCCTTGAACACTAAGGCACAACAACAGAAACATGACATGGACCAAAACATGATGATGCAGTGCATACTGTGACTTTCGTCGGGTGACCCAAAGGAGTAAAGAAAATCATAGGATTGGTTCAATGCAGAGGTTTAGTAGAAAAATGTGTGCAAATAAAAAGTGTTGTGTTCAAGGGTGACCATAAGAGTGACTTGTAATGTTCGCAAAAACTATTAGGCTTGCTTCCTTCAATTTTTCCCCCCATCCAGATAGACAAGTACCTCTTTTTAATTTAACCAGCTCGAGGAGGGTAACACATGCTCGATATAACTCACCTTCGATAAGTACCTCTTCCTTTGTTTAACAAACTGGAAGAAGTAAGGATTCGGTCTCGTATGGGTCCTTCAATGTATGATTTGTTTAACGTGTCCAGAGAAGGTAAACTTGGTGATTTTTCATTTTTAGAGAGTCTGAAAAGAACTTAAAGATGACTCCAATGTTGTCCTTTTTTGTAATTTTAGTCTCTCGAGGCCGAAAAAGTGATAAACTACCACTCAAAAGACGCCCTTTCAACCCTTTTAACGAGTGTGAAAGGAAGCATGATCACTCAGCAATCTTTTCATGTTTAGCGATTCTGAAAAGAGCTTAAAGGAGACTCCAAGGGGTTCCTTTTTCGTATAACATTTACGAGTCTGAAAAAGTGAAAAAATTATACTCGGTTACATTCTCATGTTTTTGCGAGCATGAGAAAGAACAAAGACTAAGCTTGGTATGCGCCCATCTTGAAAGGCTAGTGGCTTAACTCCAGAATGATAATCAAAGGCTGGAGACATGCCCCCCAAGCTTCAATTCATTCACCTACTTTGAGGTTGTCACCAATTTCTGTACTAGATGGAGAAAAAGGATATATATGGATGAAAAGAAGGTTCAAATACAAGACCTAATGAAAGACTCGACTCGACATCTATAAGATCTAGCGAAAGACTCGACCTGACAGGAGAGGTGATTGTTTCATTTTTTAACAAGC
The DNA here is from genome assembly GCA_009831015.1 of Picea engelmannii. NCBI lineage: Eukaryota > Viridiplantae > Streptophyta > Pinopsida > Pinales > Pinaceae > Picea > Picea engelmannii. The sequence goes on from ML779215.1 coordinate 2,065,505, forward strand.
TTGACATAAGAAAAGAACTATGCTCAAGGCTCCGGGTTCAATCCCCATATCTCTCTTTCATTTTTTAACGAGCTTTCCACATAGAAGAGAAACTATTCTCATAGCCTCTGTTTCATTTTTTTAACAAGTTTGCCACAAAGAAGATAAACTATGCTCATGGATTCCAAGAGGATAACCCTCTGGAAGGACACCATGTCAAGTGACAAATCTCGGTCATGGCTTCCAAGAGGTCTTCAATGGATGGAAGAAGAATGCTCTGGAAGGAACACATGTCGAGTTATGTGATAGGGGTAAGGAGATCAAGCTTCAATAGCCCTACTGAAGAAATCACCATGTAAACTACCAGATCCAAGTCATCGGAAGTTGAAGTCATGAGAGATAACACCACATAATTAACTTGTGGCAGGGGTGATACCTACCACATATAAGAACCATTTAGGGAGTTCATTGGGTTGATGGTCAAGTCAGGGCCAACAAATGAAAGTTGATCAATAGTCACCATTCTTCCATCATGCGGGAAAGATATCACACAAAAAAAAGTGGACACAATAGCTTTCAGGGCATAGGCATAATCTCTCCCAAGGATTAAATCGAAATCCAAGGGGTGTTCGACTACCATAACATCAATAAAGATAGTTTTCCCTCCCAAAGTTATGGGAAACTGAGGAAGGATCCCTAAAGGGTGATTGGTTCTTCTGTTAAAAGTGAAAAGAGTCTGGGTAACCGGCACAAGTTGAGGATAACCCAGAGCTTGCCAAGCAATAGAGGATAAAATACTAACAGACGAACCTTCGTCTATCAGTGTCTGAGGAATGGCCCGACCACAAACCTGTACTATAATATTGAAAGGAATGTGAGAGGGGAGACGAGGTCTAGTTAGTGCACCCCAATCAAAAAGGATGGCCTCATTACTTGGAGGGGGTTTCACAGGAGAGGGAGGAATGCCCCCCAACATAGTAGATTTTGTATCAACTAGAAAAACATGGGCAGTATCAGGTTTACTCTCTAGAGGAAGAGTAGGATTGATTGATAACGACATCAAATCAACCACTTGGGTTTCATTCTCCAAGGGGAGAATGGGGTCGACAGGTGGAAACTGATCGACTGCTTAGGTTACACTCTCTAACAGGAGAGCGATATTGATAGAAGATGGGATCAAATCAACCACTTTGTCAACTAGTTCAACTAAGGATGTGACCATATTGACGACATGATCAACCAGACAAACCGATGAAGGGACTGGAGAAACCACTTTGGCACTCGTCAAAGGAGGAGTGGGATTGACCATGTTGCCACCCTCTAGAGGAGGAGTGGGATTGACCACATTGGCACTCTCTATAGGAGGATTGGGATTGACCTATGATGGGACTGGATCAGTCACCTGGGTTTCACGTTTCAGACAAAAAGTGGAGCTGATCGATGACGGAACTGGATCAACTACTTTGGTTAGTGGTTCAACCAAGGATGAAACTAGATTGACCACCTAATCAATCAGACTGACTAGGGATGGAACTAGATTGACCATTCTATCAACTAATGATGGGTTGGGGGAAATCTTACAATAACTAGTTGGAAGTTGAAGCTTTTCCAAAAGAGAAGAAGCCTCGTCCGTATGAGGAAAAAGGTGAGAATAATGATCACCTTCACATAACATGCAAGGAAACTTGACAGTTGTCTTATTCTTACCAACCTTAATGTCACTAATTGATGGGGTGTCACCAACATGTCTAGCAGAGGCCGATGATGTGGAGGACCACATTTTTGAGACATTGGGAAGACTAGGGCAATCCCTCAGAAAGTGGTCACCCTTACAAATACTGCAAGGCAATTTGGGTTTCAGATTCTTCGTTTTAATCTTGTTGACCTCATCAACACTCCCAGTACTATTAACAGTAGTTGGTTTCTTAGATCCAATATCTTATATAGTTGGAGGCTTGGTCCCTTTCTGGTTCTTCTCCTTCTCTTTATGTTTCTTCTTCTTCTTATCAACTTGGATACTCTCTTTAGAGATTTCACTAGACGAAGAAGGATAAATGGAAGGAGACCTAATGGACGAAGAAGGATAAAGGTCGACATCAGGTTGATGTGTGGTTGGTATGATTACATCTGAAGAACCTGCATTCAAGATCACCAGAGTGGAAAACAACCATATCGGTAAACCAATTGTAATACCTAGAAGGATCAAAGTAGCGATGTAAGGAGGACCAACGTTTCCATAAGAAGGAAAAACAAAGGGTTCCCCTAGCAAAGGGGTTCCTTCATTGGTCATTCCAGGAATTGACGCCATAAAAATAAAGATCCAACCTAGATTCCGCTAGGGAGAACAAACAACACATGCTAAAAATCTAGTAAGCAAGCAAGCAAACAAAACCTTCCCACAATGATCACACTAGTTGGTGATGAAATCAAATGTCGCAGGAACAAGGTAAGAAGGGGCTAAGATAGAGCAGGTGGAAAAGTTACGCTGACGACCTGCTTAATGGACTTACACCCTGGTGCAAGATCCCACACATAAAAGTGGGTATACCCTCCAAGGATCCTGAGTGAGTCTAGCCAATGTTGATTCCAGGTACCATGAAGACTTTCCCCTCCATAGTCACCTTGTGTAAAGACCCTAAAGATCTAGGCCACTAAGTTTACCAACTGCAACGGTGATGCCTGGGGAAACAATCGACAGTCTGATTCATGCGCAAGGGTAGGGTATCTAACTCGAAATCAACTTGAAAGGATTCCACTCATCATTGTGGGTATACCTTCAAGTGACCCCCATAATACATGCAATCTCTACACCAAGACCAACAAAGTAGGGTGAGTAACTTTGCTAGTCCCCATACAACCTCAGGTTTGACCCTTGTGTGAGAAGGGCTTCCTAGGACAAAATGCAGCAATTGGATTTCACTGCTCCCTAACACAAGATCCTATGTTTGTTTGCATCTTTGGAAAGTTATCTTTCACACCTATTCCAAATCCCTACAACTAATCTAATGTAGGTTTGCTACCAGAAAATGTAAAAATGTCTAATCAATTTTAGTTTAGCGCTTGATTTTTAAGGTTGTTGTTACTCAAAAGAAAAATGGCGTGGAAAATATGGTGTTTTGACCGACTCGAAAGCTATGCAAAGAGATGAATATGCAATATTTTCATTTCGATGAAAGATATGCTACGAGAAGGAGAAAAAATTTATCATTCCAGATGCACAATGTCCCAAAATGACAAAAAACATGCAATTCCGCTACTTCAAATGAAAGCTATTTTCACTACCCAAAAGCAAGAATGCATTTATCTTCCTTGTTTTATTATGATGTATACAGAATGTAAATACAAAACTTTCAATCGGGAGAAAGAGTCCTATGCAAATGCAAAAGACACAAAGCAAAATGGCTACAAACAAAGCATGCACTCAAGGAAGTGAGGTATGAAGGAAAACAAGTAGAAACTTGTTCCTAAAAACAATGACACCATCAAGGATTCTACAACCAATCAAACATTCAAGGAACACAACAAATGAAGAGAAGAATCCAAGAAATGATAGGGAGAAAAAGAAACCACTCAAAATTGTCCCGACAAAACACGCAGCTAGAAAAGGAAATTTCACATTTATGAAAAAGGTTTCAAGATCCAATAAATATAAGAGGGAGTGATAAGAATCAAAATCCATCAAAAACCAATCGAAACAACTTCACAAACCAACCACAAACTCTGGGTAAAGAACTCTACAAAACAAGCTGCAAAAGACTGAGCAAAAGAAGGCAAAAACTCTCAAAAAAGAGACTAGCACTCCCCCATAAGGGTGCACAGAGTGTTTCAACACTCCCTAAGACACTATAGGAGAGTGTTGGTGCTCTGGTATAGCCTACAGGGGGGCGTTGGTCCTCCCAGAAACTCAGAAAAAGAGCCAAAAACCATGCAAAAACTCACCCAGAATGCATGAAAATTGGTAAAATTGCTAGTGAAGGTAGGAGAAGGTTAATGGATGATGAATAAAATTGATCTGAAATGTGGGAAAATGGAAGGGACAAACAAATTAAATACGAATAGGAGTCCTTCCCCAATTGATTCGCCAATTTATGTTACAAGAAAATCCCCCTGCGAACAAGTGTATTTCCTCTTGAACCCTAAATATCTAAGATCAAGACAGAAAGGTGCTAATGTTGGTCATTGACATCATTTTAAACCTATATAAGTCAAACAAATAGAGAAAAGGAAGAATATGCATATACCTTTTTCAATGTTTGTTCTTGTTCCAGTCCAAGTTGAGCTCTGATCTCCCAGCTCCTCGACAAGTCCTCCAAATCAGTAAAAACAAAGACAAAACAACTACCTATTCTACCATGATTAATCCAAAACTAGATCTATCTATGAAAGGCAAGTTCATGTAAAATGTAGACATACACAACCTTGAAAGAAATTGGCCAAGCACATATATATTAATGAGAACATCAGAGAATACTTACAGACCTTTGATGAAGGTGCAACAACCTTTCCTAGCTCTACTTGTCCAACCCTTTTCTCAATAATCCACAATCAAAATGATGTTGCCTTATTGTTCATCTCCCTTATGAGATCATAAGTTTGATGCCTCTAAACTTCCATGTATACCACTTTTGAGATCATAATTTTGGTATCTCTAAAAATCCATTTGCTTTTCACCATGAGAAGGCCTCCTTATATAAGCTTGGAGAGACCCACCCCCCTTAGATATTCTTGCGATAGGTTGAGGATATTTCTCCATCAGTTGTGCATCCTCCCTAAGATCCAGCCTTGACCTCAGATTCAAATCCAAAAAAATCCAGAGATGAGGGGGATTTTTCCCTGATTTTTCTCAACAATCAAAGATCTCCTGAAAAATCCCAGCGCTCCCTCAAAAGGGTGCACAGAGTGTTGCAATGCTCCCCCAAAGAAGGCTAGGGAGCGTTGGCACTCCCTGACAGTGGTTAGGGGAGCACTGCCCAAATGTTTTCTAAAAAATCTCAATGCTCCCCTGGAAGGGTGCACAAGGTGTTGGAATGCTCCCCCAAAGAAGGCTAGGGAGCACTGGCACTCCCTGATAGTGGGTAGGGGAGTGTTGGCCTCCAAAATTGACTTTTGAGTGGTTTCTTCCATGGAAAAATTTTTGTACACATCATCAGATGATTTCTCCCTCTTAAACCAGTATTTGAAGGTGTCTTAAGTGTCCTGATGATTTCGTTAGAGACACGACACAGGAAAGATGACAGTATGATGTTTTTGACACTTGCGACATTTGTGACCAAAATGCGACACTTGAAACACTGACGATGACGACAATGGGTCATCATTGAAGTGATTAATTTTGATCTGTAACAATAATAAGCCATTGCTATTGAAGTTTTCTGTGATAGTCCCTTCTTCTTATTCATTCTTTTTGACAAGTGTTTATCCCCACTATTACACTTTTAGATTCCACTTTATGTGTGGCTTATGCCTTATTCCAAATATATTCCTATAATATTTTTGTAACAATCGTAAAAGACTGTATCTTTAGTGACAACAAGATTAACTAATTTTTTTTTAAATGGTGCTTTAAAAAAGTCAAATTATACCCTCTAATAATAGTTTCTCCTTGTTGAAAAATCCCATAATTATGGTAGTATCACCGACATGAGGGATACAGGTGAGAAAATCAATTCCACAAACACCATTACAATCATAAACCAAGATATATGTAATACAACTTAATGCATATAGAATAGTATATTATATTAATGTATTAATGTATAAGAGTTAGTAAGTTTCTAGTTTTTCATAGTTATATTGGTAACGGGGAAAGACGTTATTCTTTCCACCTTGGTTGGTTATCACTTTGTGACATGTTTTCTCTTAGTGAGTTATATAGGGTTTACCCTAAGTACTATTCCTGGAATGAGGGGAAGTGCACCATCCTTGGAATAAGGTGAAGTGCCTAAGTAGTTTAT
>ML779215.1:2076329-2101799 GCA_009831015.1 Picea engelmannii
AAAGCAAGGACAACAACCTAGTTTGAACTTGGTCCAAGCTCAGAATGAAGAAGAAGGAGTTGAATATGAAGTCTCACCTAATATGGGGGAGAGTCTCATGATACAGAGGCCAATGGTGTTTCCCAAAAAAGAGAAAAGGCATGGTAGCAACAATGAATATTCTTGGGTTCGAACAAAAAAATTTCGAACCAAATGTACTTTTGGGGGAAAGGTATGTCAAGTTATTATTGATAGTGTCAGTTGTGAGAATATGGTTTCCAAAGAGATGGTAGATAATTTCAAATTAGGTTGTGAAACACATCCCCATCCTTACCGAATTGCATGGTTCAAAAAGGGGAATGAAGTCATCATTGATAAAAGATGTTTGATCAATTTTTCCATTGGTAAGACTTATAAAGATGAAGTATGGTGTGATGTCATTCTGATGGATGCATTCCATCTGTTATTGGGGAGACCTTGGAAATATGACAAAAACGTCATGCATGATGGAGGAAAGAATACCTACACCTTTTGGAAGGATCAATTGAAAGTTGTCTTATTTCCCCTTAAAGATGAGGGAAAAACTGAGAATATGTTGTCAAAAAGAGAGTTTGTTAAGGAAACAAAGAAAACGAGATTTCGCTATGCGTTAATTGTGCAAAAAGGAGCCATGGAAGACATACCAATTCCTACTAATGTGGCCAAGTAACTAGAAGAATATGTTGATGCTATCCCTAATGAACTACCTAATGATATTCCACCAAAGAGGGATATTCAACATCACATTGATCTAATCCCGGGATCATCTTTACCTAATCAGGTAGCCTATAAGATGAGTCCTACACAACATGCAGAGCTCAACCAATAATTGACAAAACTCATACAGAAAGGTTTGGTAAGAGAAAGCATGAGTCCATGTGTTGTACTAGCATTGTTGACTCCAAAAAAAGATAATACATGGAGGATGTCCATAGATAGCAGAGAAATCAATAAAATTACCATCAAATAGAGGTTTCCTATACCGTGGTTGGACAACATGATGGATGTGTTATCTGGAGCTAAATATTTTAGTAAGATTGATTTGCAAAGTGGATGCCACCAGATCGTGATTCGTGAACGGGGTGAATGGAAAACTTCCTTCAAGACCAGGGATGGACTATATGAATGGATGGTCATGCCATTCAGGTTGTCTAATGCTCCTAGCACTTTCATGTGGCTGATGAATACTGTGCTTCAACCTTATATTGGTAAGTTTTTTGTTGTGTGTTTTGATGGCATCATAGTTTTATGTAACACAAAAGAAAATCACTTGCAACATTTAAAATTTATATTGAATGCATTGAGAAAACATCAAATTTATGCAAACCTGAAGAAATGTAGTTTCCTACAAGAAATTTTGGTATTCCTGGGTTTTGTCATCTCCACAGAGGGAGTCAAGATGGATTTAGAGAAGGTCAAAGATATTTTCGAGTGGCCTAGTTCCAGAAGCATCATAGAGGTAAGACGTTTTCATGGGTTGGCCACCTTTTATAGAAAATTAATTTGAAATTTTAGCAATATTGTAGCACCCATAAGAGATTGCACCAGAGGCAATACATTCATGTGGACCAAGGAAGCCGAGGAAAGTTTTAATTTTCTAAAGAAGAAGGTAACTGAGGCACCCGTATTAGCCTTACCGAATTTTGATAAAGTGTTTGAGGTAGATTATGATGCTTCACATGTAGGAATTGGAGCTATACTTATCCAAGCGGGTAGACCAATTGCATTCTTTAGTGAAAAATTGAATGAGGTAATAAATAACTACTCCACATATGATGCATAATTTTATGCAATTGTGCAAGCATTGCAACATTGGAGGCATTATCTAGTGTTGAAGGAGTTTGCGTTATTTACCGATCATATTGTATTAAAATGTTTGAACACCCAAAAGAAGTTGAGCAGTAGACATGGAAAATGGGTCTCTTTCTTACAAGGCTACACATTTGTTTTGAAGCACAAATCAGGACGACATAATCAAGTTGCAGATGCTTTGAGTCAACACACTGTTCTTTTGACAACCATGGAAAATCAAGTAATTGGGTTTGTTGCATTAAATGATCTTTATGCATCTGATAATGATTTTTGGGAGATTGTGGAACAGTTGAAGAATCCAGTCTCTCGGAACATGGATCTTAATCAATGTGAATATTTTATGCAAGATGGCTACCTCTTTAAAGGAAAACAACTATGCATCCCAATTGGTTCAATGAGGGAAAAGATTATTAGAGACCTTCACAGTAGTGGTTTAGCAGGACATTTTGGAAAGGATAAGATGCTAKCCTTAATAGAAGATAAGTATTATTGGTCGAAGATGGAAAAATATATAACCAGGTATGTGGCACGATGTMGTATTTTTCAAATGTCTGAAGGACACTCACAAAACACAGGGTTGTATATGCCACTACTAGTTCCCACATGTCCATGGAAATATCTGAGCATGGATTTTGTGTTGGGGATCCCAAACACATAGCGAGGTAATGATTCTATTTTTTTGGTTGTTGATCGGTTCTCTAAAATGACTCATTTCATTGCTTGTAAGGAAACTAGTGATGCATCGCGGGTGGAAGTATTTTTTTTTTTCAGAAGTTGTTAGATTGCATGGGGTTCCAAAAACTATTACCTCTGATAAAGATACTCGACTCTTGGGTCATTTTTGGAGGACTTTATGGAAGAAAATGGGGACTAAATTAAAGTTCAATAGTTCCTATCACCCCCAAATAGATGGGAAAACCGAGGTGGTAAATCAAAGTTTGGGAAACCTGTTACGAAGCATTGTTGGAGAGAATCCCAAGAAGTGGTATTTGGCTTTACTTCAAACAAAATTTTCCTACAATAGTTTAGTGAATATATCTATAGGTAAATCTCCATTTTAGGTTGTTTACGGTAGAAACTCTATGGGTGTCCTATATTTGGTGCAGCTACTACTTGGGGATAGGATCATTGATGATGGGGAAGCATTTGCAGAACACATTCAACAATTACAACAATAGGTCAGAAAAAAATTGCAGGCCAATAATGAAAATAACAAAATTATCAAAGATGCTCACTGATGATACCAGGTATTCAATTAAGGTGATTTGGTGATGGTTTATTTACGAAAGGAGTGGTTTCCTCGAGGAACCTACCACAAATTGAAGTATAAGAAAATTGGTCCATGAAATATTCTCAAGAAAATCAATGGAAATAATTATAAAGTTAATTTACCAACTAACCTCAATATCTCCCCTGTGTTTAACATTTCTTATTTGTATATCTTCCATGGGGACGATCTAGGTGATGATAGTGCGGCAAAGGTGGATTGGCAATAGGCCATTCCAAGCAAGAAAAAGGAAAATATTGCACATATTTTAGATAAGAAGACCATTCATACTCGGCAAGGAAAATACAATTGATATCTAGTCTAGTGGGAAGGCGTAGCACCAATAGAGAGTACGTGTATTACATAGGGTATATTACTGGACATAGATCACATTAAATGACAACAATTTGAAGATAGTAACTTGTAGGAGTTGTGTTCTTTTCAACCAGAGGAGAATGATGCATGGATTTTTCAGGGATTTTCCGAGAGTCATAACTTTTGACTCCGTTATCTATTTCAGCTGAAATTTTATGGGGAGTTGTATCTCGAAGAGCTCGTTTTCATTTCTATTGGATCTATCTGATTGGACAACATTTTGACACTTTTTTCAGAGCCAAATTCCTTCATATAAGGCATGAAATTGGGGTTTTAGTGTTTTTACAAGATTTTTTTATTTTTCAATTATCAGTTATCTCTTCGTTTATGAGATTAATTAGAAAAGCTAGTTAAAAATATTGTCATGCTAGTTAATGGTCAATTTTAGAGTCATGAGAAAATTTTCTAAATTTAGTTGTTTTTCTAAAAAGTAGTTGTTTTTCTAAAAACCAATTGTTTTTTTAAAATTAGTTGTTTTTGAAAATACCATATAATAGTTATAAGGAGATGAACTTTGATTAGTTATAAGGAGTTGAACTTTGATTATTAATCCTTTTAAAATTAATTAATGGTTTTGTAATATTTAGTAAAAAGTTTTCAATACTTAATATAATTTATTGATCCTTTTGAAATAATTAATGGTTTTGTCACATTTAATTTAAAATTTTCATTACTTAATAGAATTGATTGACTTTTTTCTAGGATGGTGTTTATCTTTTGTTTGAAAGATCTCTTGTCTTTATATTCATAACAAAAGTTGTTCTTATATTCATGACAAAATTTTAAAAAACACATATAATACATATTATTTAAATAACCAGAAAAAATAATATAAAACCTCACATGAAGGGAAATTTTAAAAACAAACTCATTTTTTTTTACTTAACAGTCCTCTAAAAATTACATATGTTTTATTTGAGCACAATAATAACTTTAAAAATAGAACTTGGGTTTTAACTATATCTCATTTCCCAAAACGATAAACCACTTGATGTATTTTGGAGAAAAATATTTTATCTAGCGGGACCATAAAATCTTTCATCATAATGAAACCTATGGAATTACAAAGTAATTGAAAAATGCCAATATTGTAAAATTAAACGCTACTTGTAACTGTAAATGAAACACTTACCATTATTAAGGCATTAATAATTAACTATTAATCATTTTTTATTTCATTTGCCCGCATGACTGTGCGTTTTTAACAAATGCTTATCACTCATTTGTCCGCATGTTCGCCACCATATGTTACTAGTTTTGTTTATCTTATTTTCTAAACCATATCAATTGGAAAATAATCATTAGCAATATAGAAAAACATGGCCATTAGCTTTCCCTCACCAAAAAAATTGGTGAATTTCACCTAGAAACTAAGGTACACAATAGAAATTGCCCGAACCGAAGGTACATAATGGAAATTGCCTGTTAAATCTAACCTACAACTATAGATCGTCAATCTAACGCCCTTGAGGTTTACAAACCAAGCAGGATTGTCTTTGGATACATGGTTGTTAGGGATGGGTACATTAAATTTTCTGAAACTAATAAAAAACTATAAACATCATATATGGTGACATGCGTATATTAAATTTTCTGGAACTAATAAAAAAATATAAACACTATATTCATTGTACATCATGCAAACCATCTCATTTACCATTAAAAACAAATAAATTATGTGGAATTAATAAAGAAACCCATTGGACATCATGCAAACCAACTCATTTACCATTAAAAACAAATAAATTATGTGGAACTAATAAAGAAACGTCATGCAAAACAACCATTTACCATTAAAAGAAATAATGAAACACTATATACCTTTAAATTATATTTTACATCGTATTTTATATGTTTTGTGAGTGTATTGATGTATAAACATCACATTTTTTATAACTCGCCATTAAAAACAAATAAATTTTGTCAAACTAATAAATAAACCTAAACATTATATCCATTGGATATCATGCAAAACAACGCATTTACCATTAAAACAAATAATGAAACATTATATACCTTTAAATTATATTTTATTATATTTTGCATGTTATTTTATATGTTTTGTAAGTGTATTGATGTATAAACATCACCTTTTTTATAAAAAAAATAAATAGAAAATTGGTTCTTTTGGACGATAAATGGAGGCAAAAGTAAAATTGGGAATACCTGCACATGAAAGCAATTTGGGGGATTTGGAAAAGCAAGTTGAGGGATTTGGATAAACATGACGTGATTAGGATAAACATGAACATTGTGAGAAAATGGGTCCCGGAGACATTAAGAAAGATGAAAATGAGGACTAAAAGTTGTGGGAAGATTTCAAGGAATATGTTTATGTTATCCATATATATGATGGAATTATAATTTATTATAATAAAATCATAAGAAAGTTATTTGACTAGGTAGATATTGATATTGTGATTATTTTGGTTAGTTTTTACAATAAATAATTTATTGATTAGTTTTCACATTAAACGAAAATAGTTTTCACATTAAACGAAAACATAAACATGGGAGAAAATAAAAGTGTTTTATTTAATGTTATATTATTGAAAAATAAAATTTGAATAGATTATTTGTAGATTGTAATTACGTCGAAAGGCGTACACCTATTGACAATGGGAAGATTTAATTGGGGCAGATTAAATATGGCTGGAATATTTTTAGTAGTCACACAAAATAAATGGTTGTGATTTCAATCATTAACTTCCTAGCTATTATAAAGACATCCGTTTATGTGTTTACTTTTTTACATTTACCTAATCATATTTAAAAATTACTTTGATAGTTAACTGATTGCCACTTAAGTGATTAACATAAATTAAAATATTAACACCCAATAAATGAAGCTCAACCGTTTATTTGTTAATCAATAATAAAATTTAATATATTCTTTTAAGAATTATTTTCATCTTATCAACCTTTCGGCGTTGATCAGCCATTGTCTGTACTAGTTTATATATATTTGAAAGGCATTGTCTACACATAAAATTCTAAGGCATTTGAATTATACAAACTAGATCACTCAAATATGGATTTCCAACAGTTATTTTGTCATATTTCTGTAAAAAATGATCAAAAAATATACCCACAAAAAGTCAAATATTTAGACTGCTCATATTTGAAATTGCTCTTTTAAAATACACATGTTAATTGAATTGTGTATAGTTAATAGCTAATGAGTCTTATGGATTATTTGACTTATTCTCCTTTCATATATTTTAGGGAAGAGAAGGAATATCATAAATATTTAGTTAGAAAAAATAAATGTACATTCTTTAAAACAAATTATCCTCCATTAAAATAATTTATCCTTTCATATAATTTATGGAAGAGAAAAAATATTATAAATATTTTGTTAATATTATCCTTTTATACATATTCTTTAAGTTGAATTATCCTCCATTCAAATAATCCATAGAAAAGAAGGAATTTGAAAATAAAAACAATACATATTCTTTAATCTTATAAATTAGCCCAAGTGAATTTAAAAAAGAAACATTAAAGTTGATATAGATGGTTTCATATTTTGACACTATTTTAGTATCTTAATTAGAGTCCTTCTATAGAATACTTCAAAAATTTTAATACCTACAAATATATTTCTTTGTTGTCTTTATGGAATTAAAAATATATATGATATTTTTCTACTTGAAATAATCTCATCGCACCTTCACAAACTTAAGAAAAGAATGACGTAATCTCTTCCACTTCTTCCCTAAAATTTTTAAATGGAAGATAGATTTACCACTAGCTGTATAGGCCACTAGTAACTCCAAAGGACTATTACACAAATAGGTAATTCACACCCGCAAAGGACATTGTGAAATTTGATCCCAAGATCTTTGAAGAGTTAGCACAAAAAAATCTACCGATTAAACTCTCCCTTGGATATATATATATATATATATATATATATATATATATATATATATATATATATTGAAGAAATGATTTCATGAAGAAACCCACCCATCTTCCTCAGAAAAAAATTGAGACCTTTATGAACTTCATAGAGAATCTTACGACTTGAGCTAACACTTAGGGATATATATAAATTCCAAGAAAATATTTTAGGAGAGAAACTCTCCATCATTTTCAAAATTTCTAGATGGAGAGCTCACTAGTAACCTTATATATATATATAGAGAGAGAGAAAGAGAGAGAGAGAGAGAGAGAGAGAGAGAGACCTACCCTCCATTATTTATAACTAAGGAGAGGAGGCCAAAGAAGGTGCTAAGGAAACATTTAGTTAGTGCAAGCCACAAGAAAAAAAGCTACACTAAAGAGCCACATCTAGTAGAACCCACAAAAAAATCGCTCCACATATAGACCATAACTTGATGGAACCATAGATACATACACACACACATATATATATAAGGAAAAAATATTGGGGGAACCAAAGGAAAACCAAAGGCATGTCACAACTTGATGGACCCATAAACACATACATACATACATATAAGGAAAACATTTGGGGGAAACCAAAGGCATGCTTCACCACAATGATGGATGAAATCTATTAAATTAGTTGCATTAATTTGGCCTTGATTAATGAAACTAACCTAGGAATATTTGATCTAGGCAGTTTTTTGTTGGAACAAAACTAGCCATTTATGCAACAACATTAACAAGTGCTAGTCCAATGGAGATGTCCCTGCAAAAAATCTTTTGGTTCACATTCACGCAATGTTTTTATCCCATAGATTTGAATATATTTGAATTCACTCAAAGTTCAAATTACAACATTGCATGTCCTCGTCTTGAATATGCCTATACCAACATACTGAAGATGCTTATACCAATACCAAAACTACATAGGCTATAATTAAAAAAAATACCTGGTAGCATTGCACTTCGGATTTGAAATAATATTCTATAGGGTCCAATACCTAAGCCTGCGAACCTTAAAGAGAAAGGATGAAAAAGACCCTTCAAGACATTAGATGGAATCTACTATTGAGGAGAAATATCTCATCTTATGTGCTTGCATTTGTTCAATGATGTAAATGTAGCAAAAAAACCACTTCCATGTTAACAAACATCAATACAAAATCATAAAACAACATATCAATAATGTAATAACCAAAATATCATTTAAATAAATTTATATTTTTTCTTATCATCAATATACTTAATTTAAATGTGAAAAATAGATCAATTTGGTGGCATTTGAAACCACTGCAAAATAGAAAAGAACTAAATGATAAATGGGGGATAATAACTTTACTTATAAATCTTCATGTCAGATCGATTGTTGTAAAATTAAGTTATTATAAATACAAACATTAACAAAAAAACTCACAATTTCCCATAGTACGATCAAATATAGAGTGAAAACATAATTTAAAAAAGAGACATACAGAAATGGGTAGTTGTAAGGTCTCCTATGACACTCACTGAGTGCACGCGCTCCTTCGGCGAATTTAGCGATGGAACAGACAAAGAGTACAAGAAAGAAACAATCAGTTGGGTGAATGAAGAGGTTTGGGTGTGGACATGAGCACCTTGGGAACATGATGGTTACATGCGACACCAAAGGGGAACACACCTTACTTTCCTTAGAATGATTGACAAAGACTTGGGTTGTGTTTGGGAAAGGGTGACGCAACTTGGGAGCAGGGCCAAGGAGTGAACCCATCTACCCTCGTCAACATGGGCACATTACAGATGTTGGACTACCTCGTTGGAACACCCAAAAGGAATCAAGGTGATCAACATGAGAGAGAACATAAGGAAAGGGGGACACACATGATAATGGGGAACACAAGTCCAAGTGAAAAAATGTTGATGGGTGCCAACTTGGCTTTGGATGGGTTCATTGAGTCCACAAAAGGGGCATGATGAGTCGATTTAATGTGGGTTTATGAAGGGATGTGACACACCTAAGAGACATGATGTTTTTCACATGTGACTCTTGAAGTCCATATAAAGTAAGGGAACACCACCAAATGATGGCATATAGCATTTTAAGAAGAGATTTGGAGAGCAATTCTAAAGAAAGTCTGAGGAAATGAACTAAGCCAGAATTTCCAAAATGGAATACAAGTATCCAATAGTTGGATGCTTTGGGAGGTTTTGGGGAGGTCTAAAAATGGAGGTATGTGGAGGGATGTGTGAGGGAGAGCTAAAATATGTGTTAGCTTGGTGAAAGACCACATAAATGAAGGGATTCTTTATCTGATAGATCTATTCTTGGGTGTCTTGATGAGGTGAGGTAAAATGTGTGACTCTACTGCATTTGTAAACTGACTTAGTAGTGCTCATATTGTAATTGTTTCACTATAACAAAGATTTAGTCAGGTGTTAAGCACAATTGGTGTCGCCCACACTATTTCTATGTTTGTCTTCGTCTGTGCCATATTTTTTCTCTTATATTCTCTTATTCATGTATGCATGCTTAAATAAGACTAAGTGTTAAACTTTGTAAACAATTTTTTAAGTAAGAAAGAGTTTCAATAGACTAGGAGTCTGACTCGTTAGTATCCTAGAACGAAGTATGTGTATGCTCTAAGTGAAGAGGTGTAGTCTGAACAAAGTATTCTTGGTGTTCCAAGAAACCATGTAAGAATCGTTGTGGTGTTGCAAACCCTCAAGAGGTGAACGATCACAGGATCTAATCAGACATCCAGTGGGGTTGTGATAGATGGTATCAGAGTAGATTTGGCTCACCACCACTACTACAGCTAGAAAAATGGTGGGGGAAGGGCACACTTGTTGGTGAAACAATCTGGGAACATGATAGTGAGGGTTTGACGGGATGACCCATTGTAGAGGAAACCTCAACGCAGAGTTGGTGGGTTGTGAAAAGCCCGAGTTGTAGACAAAGCCATGACCTTCGAGCAGCCTAGGTGCATCCCTTATGTAGACCAAGCACAATGTTTTGAGGGTGAACTGATCACTTGGACAAGAAATAAAAATGCAATAATGTTGTATGACTTTCGCATACTGGATAACAAAAGTAACCATAGAGTTGATCACAAAATTTTGAAGGATTCTTGATACAAAATCTGGTTTTCCTTGGATGAATGCTTTGCTAATGAAGTGAAGATACTTGGAGGGTCATCTATGGTTGATGAAAATGACACCAAGAGGTAGCACAAGATTGGAAAAATGAAGGACCAACTCATTATATTAGAGAGGACGGTTGTTGGCATAGGGGAATACCCAGGGTTCAATGCTTCAATGATGCACCAACAAAACCCTAACTACCAGCCCTTTCGGCAACACCTGCGAAGTAGATGAAGTCTCACATGAGGTAGAGGCAGGGGTGGTTTTAGGACTCAGATGTATGAAACCTAGATAGGACATAGATCTGTGATTATAACACTAACAAAACACTTAGCAGTTAACATTCATCAACATCTAACCCGTATTCACATCGTAGATTCAAACCCTAATTATAGAGCAACGTAGTATTCCACAAGATCTAATACATCTAGCACTTAGCACATAGAAATAGATCAGATCTAGAATTCATTCACATTACTAAGAACTAAGATATTATATCAGATGCATATAACATTTATCATTGTACTAAGCATACATCACATCAATAACATAACAACTATAATGCACAAAGCAACCACAACACGGGATATACGTGGTTCACCCTAGTGTGGGGCTATGTCCACAAACTCTTCTCTTCTTTATTGTCTTCTTTCAATATTATACAAGCACATAGCCATAAGAACCTACTCCGCATAGGAAAGGAGATCTGCGCACACCTCACCAGATCCTCCTTCCCCGACCTAGGTTTAAGCACAAAGCCTTCTTAGAAGCTCCACACAAGATTCTTACAATCACTTGCACTTAGGTCTGCAAGTTCCTAACACATAGTAAGAAGAAAGCCTTTGCAATCACATAGATCAAAATCTAGCACTTAGCATCTTGGTTTCTTGGCATCTTCTTACCTTGCCTAGCTATCTATTTATACATTACAAAATGGGGCTAAACAAGGGTAAACCCATGGGTCGACATACCATACCCATTACATAAACTCTAAACCCAAAAATACCCTAAGAAGGGGCTGAGATCCCGCGATATCCACCTCGCCTTGTTCTCCACCTTCAACTAGCCTATTGAAGTCCCAAAATCAGTCAAACTTGACCCAAGTTATCCAAAACTTGGTCAAGGGCCAACAGACCCCCAACACTCACCTGTGACTCATCCCGAGTCACTCTGATTTGGGTAACTCTGCCTCAAATGCCTTGATCTTGGCTCAATATGCTTCGCCAGAGCCTCC
The DNA here is from genome assembly GCA_009831015.1 of Picea engelmannii. Classification (NCBI taxonomy): domain Eukaryota; kingdom Viridiplantae; phylum Streptophyta; class Pinopsida; order Pinales; family Pinaceae; genus Picea; species Picea engelmannii. The sequence goes on from ML779215.1 coordinate 2,088,050, forward strand.
TTCTCAGTGAACTCCTTAATGAAATTCTCATTGACAGGTCCTTCCAATCGTTGTTCAACTGAGGTGACTACTTGTTCTAGTTGTGCACCTTGTCCTTCGATCTCCTAAAAATGTATGCAAGTTGCATCCTGCAATGGTTGGATTCGCTCGGTTGCTTCCATGACCTTAACCTGAATGGCATGGGCCTAATGCTGAACCATGCACTGTTCCTGGGCTCTTTTCATCATCTCGACTGGTGATAGTAGCTTCAAGTGCGCTTGCACTGTTGTTGCTTGTTGTTTTGATTCCTTGAGTTATGACTCAAGTGTCTTGAGATTAGGGTCCTCTGTAAGGTGCTCGTAGGTCTGCGTACTTCGACTGCTAAGTTGTTTGCATTCCAAGGCTAATGCCTTGATTCTCTCAACTGTGCTTCAGGCGATTTCTTCTCTTAGATCTCGCATTTCTTGTGTAGTGCTTGGCACTGCTTGTAACTCCAGTTGAACTATCCTCTCTTGAAGCTGTTGAATGGCTTCAACAATATTCCTTACTTGTCTTTCTACTGGGTCTTCTTCCATCTGTTCTAAGCCTGTCACCGAGCGAAGTTCTCTAATGACTGCTTCTTTAACTCTAATATTCTCTGCGAGTAGTTGTTCATTCTCCTTCTGGATCTACACTCTATCCTCTATAAACTTGGCTTGGATGTCGTCTTTTTGTAGCTATGCAACCCGACATTGTTCTCTACCTTCCTCTTTTTCTTTATTTAAGGCCTCTTTGTCCTGCTCTTTTTCTTCCTGAACACGACGAAGGAGAGCTTCAGTCACATCTGATATTCAGCGGAGTTGGGCAGGTTCATCTCCCAACTATGTTCCTTCTGATGAAGAGGGTGCAGTAGACACTGCACGATTGAGGTGGAGGGATTGTTGTACCCCTTTCATCTTTTCTTCAATTCTTTCATACATGGTCTCTTATTTGTCTTCATTGCGCTATAAGATATCTTCTGAGGTATCTAAGATAGTGGCGATGACGAAATCTCTGTCATCCATTGTGAGCACAGTCTACATCTGTGGTTTAGTATCTTTGGACTTCTTCTGCAATGTAGGTTTTGTGGGGGAAACCTTTCTTTTCTTGGAGGTCTCAGATTCACCAATAGGGTCCCTAGGCGGTGTTACTTCGCCTTGTTTTTGTTTGTCTTCTTCTCCTTTATCTTCTTCTTTGTCTACTTCTTTGTATTCTTCTTTGTCTAGTTTGTCATCACCTCCCCCTCTAGGTGAGTCTGAAGCAGTCTCTTTTGATGCACTGTTCAACTTTTGTACCTATTCCTTTTTCTTCCTTCTGCTACTACTGGGTGTATCATACTCTTCGCGAGTAACCAGAGGAATTCCAATTAGGTCTAGGTTGGACAGTTCTGCCTGGTCGACTGGTACAAGGAGCCTTGCGGGCCACTCCTTAGTTATTTCTTCCATGTCCTCCTCAATGAGCTTGTAGTAAGATTAGAGTTCTTCTTTATGTTTGTCTCCTCGTGCAGTGACATAAATAAAATGTCTATCTATGTGGAACTTCACAAATGGTCGGAAACTGTGCAGGGTATTCAATGTCATGCGAGGGGAAGACTCAATATCCCTCTTCAATTATAGGTAATAGGCATGGAATGCTGCATTTGACTGCCATTTTTTAGCCATGTCGCTTGAATACCATAACATAATGAACTTCGCAGCTAAGGGTTCTGATGGCCTAATCTCAGGGAAGGTTGCACCTTCCAGCATCTCCCAAGAAATGAAGGTGATGAGGATCAGTAGCCAACTGAAGTGGAACTTGTAGCCCAATCCTAAGCTTCGTGGCAATATTTCTCTAACTAGTTGACAAGGAATCTCACCCAATTCATTTGTATCCCTTCCACGCATTTTCCTGCGAGGTCGACGACAAACCCTGTGACCTGCGTGGGTTTGTTCTTCCTCACTAGCTTACCAGCAATCAACTGGTAGGCTAGGCATACTGCGCCATTCTGGATGGAGGTTACCTTGTATTCCCACTTCCCCTTTTCTACATCGCCATAGGTGTCTTTGATTCTCTGTGCCAGGGTGCAATCTGCAGCGTTTCTTGGATAAAATTCTTGTGGGTCTGGTCCTTGCATGCTTAGTCTAGTGATCCTATGGATCAACATCGGATCGACGGTGATATGCCTGTCCAAACACAACTAACCAGCATGGAAGCACGACAACAGGATCTTAATGCACGCATTTCCCTCCTAATGTCTTCCAAAGTGTGGTATCTTCATTATGTTCATGATAGTGGACCTCACGATGTCCATAGTCCACGACTGGGGGATGATCTTCGAATTCTTCCCCTTTTTCTTGGTCAAATACTTGTATGATGTGAGCATGCCATATATATTGAGGTCTCCTAAGTTATATCCACCGATCTTCAATGTCAGAATCCTCTCCAACTGTGTGTATCCCCTTCGGGAGGTACGTAGTGATGACTGTGTAGTCGAAGTCCCTCGAGATGCTGTCATGACTCACCATGCTAGCCAAAGGCAGGATGTAGACTGGAAGGATAAATGGGATGAGCTTCTCATTAACTAAGTCATCACGATGGTTCATTCGTTTCTCTGTCGTAGCTCAGGATGGTCCAGATCCATGAGCAGTCGATGGGGATTCTTGCACTCCTCTCGTCGATGAAGCTTGGATGTCTACGGACATCACTTTCTCGGCCATGAGGTCTATTAGGATCTCTTCGACGGATTTTTCTACTGCACTAATTTCGTTCGACATGCACACTCTATATTTGATATCTTGGGTCGGTGAAAAACATTCAATGTAACAAAAAGGATGGCGAGGTCTTAAATAATCACTGCGCGAAAGAAAATAATTTTCGATGGGTTCAAATAATCACAATTGGCAAAAATGTTATTGGTGCAACGCTCGATGGGATAAATAGACAACGTCATAACAGAATCTTCCAACTGATAGGAATGCCTCAATCAATGATATTCCATTCCTTATGGCGCGGTCCCAATGGTCCAATGGTGAACCTTCCAGCAATAACTGTGTTTCTAGCCATTCTGGAGAGTCATTCTAATGGCCGGGACGCCTCCAATGGTCATATTGCTTCATCATGGGGAAGTGCCAATATTCATTGTTCTGATATCCCAGTGACGTTCCAGTTCTGCAAGCCTTCTTTCGATGGAGTCCTCCCTGGAACTTCCTATAACTTTTCTAACTTTGTTTTCTTCTTGCTAAGCTTTCTGGCTTTCTTTCCTGAAATCTGAGTCACTGGTTTCCTCTTTCCATTATCATTCTTATCTCCTCTTGGCATGGTAACTTCGTATTGTGGAGGGTATTTCATAGGGTTCGAGGGTAATACTTCTTCTCTTTCTGGGGTAGGTTCTCTACTCTCTTGTACATACAGGTGTTTCAAGTCTTCCTGTGTTCTTTTAAATTTGACATCCAGATATCTGGTACTTAGTAGCTTTGACTAGCCCTCTTGTTCTTCTAGTAAGTGCATTATTATCCTAGCCATGAAATCTCTTAGTTCTTGCTTTTTTTGTTCTAGATCCTCCTCTTCTCATTTCCTTCGTATCTGATCTTTTTCAATTCAGGTTTTTCCTAGCAAAATAGCAAATGGGGCGTTGTTCTCAACAAAATTAACGATCTCAAATTATTCTTATGTCGAAGTTCCATGAGCACTCATAGATTTATGGGTAATTCTTCCACATAGGGTTATAAGCTTTCCTCTAAATAATCATATTCCTCCTAATGAAGGAACCATAGTGGGTTTTCCCAAAATTTCCCAAGTTCTTTCTGTCATGATATTCACCTGCGTTTCCTCATCCAAGACACAGTCTATGTCAAAGTCTCCTATTATTGTTTCTATACCTTCCTTCTCTTTTAAGATCTCTGATAAGTTGATATTTTTGTAATCGTTCAGGGTTTCTTTCATCTGTAATAATAGAGTCTATGATTCTTTATGGGGTTCTATCATATCCTTAGTTTCTTGGCATGTCTCATAGTTTTCTTGTCTCATATTCATCTTTTCAATTTCAGGAATCATTCTAGGGCAATCCAAAACTTCATCTCTAGTAGCCTTAGAAACAAAGACAAATAGGACCTCTACCAGGGAATTCCTTAGCAAGATTTCCCGGTCTTCTGCAACTATAACAAAGAGTTAACCCTCTCTTTCTCTTGAATGATCCCCAACCTTTCCTGTATTGCACACTGGGATCACAGTGGTGGGTCTAAAAAAAATTCTTTCTAGCATCCTGCATCCATTTGTTAGTCCAAAAATTCTTTCTATGCATAGGAATAACATATCTTTCATTATTTCTATCAGATCTATTCATATCAAATTTTATTTCTTCAATGTGTACCCTAGTTTTCAGACTAGGACCAAATATTTTAAACATACCTAGATCCATTATTTCGAAATAAAAAATTTCACGTATCTTACCTTTCTCATAGCACAAAGCTTCAATATCTTACCTCTTTTCTTCAGATCAGATTTCTCTTCTTAACACAGATCTTCGCAAGTCAAGTAGAATACTACGCATTAGGGCATCATATCTACGCACAAATATTTCTCTTTTCTTCAGTTCCCATCAATCATAGTTTCAGGCCCCAGGAACAGAACCATTTGTTTGCATAGGGGTAGACCCAGGGTTCAACGATTTAGTAGTGCACCAACAAAACCCTAACTACTGGCCCTTTAGGAAACACCTGCGAAGTAGATGAAGTCTCACCCAAGGTAGAGGCAAGGGTGGTTGTAGGACTTAGATGTTTGCAACCTAGCTGGGACACAAATCTGTGATTATAACACTAACAAAGCACTTAGCAGTTAACATTCATCATCATCTAACCCATATTCAGATCGCAGATTCAAATCCTAATTACAGAGCAGGGCAATATTCCACAAGATCTAATACATCCAACACTTAGCACATAGAGATAGATCATATCTAGAATTCATTCACATTACTAAGAACTAAGCTATTATATCAGATGCATCTAACATATATCATTGTACTAAGAATACATCACATCAATAACATAACAACTATAATGCACAAATCAACCAAAACAGAGGATATATGTGGTTCACCCCAGTGTGGGGCTAATTCCACCAACTCTTCTCTTCTTTATTGTCTTCTTTCAATATTCTACAAGCACAGAGCCACAAGAACCTACTATTCATAGGACAAGAGATCTGCATGCACCTCGCCAGATCCTCCTTCTTTGAGCTAGGTTTAAGCACAAACCCTTCTTACAAGATTCACACAAGATTCTTACAATCACTTGCACTTAGCTCTGCAAGTTCTTAATACATAGTAAGCACAAAGCCTTTGCAATCACATATATCAAACTCTAGCACTTAGCATCTTGGCTGCTTGGCATCTTCTTACCTCGCCTAGCTATCTATTTATACATTACAAAATGGGCCTAAACATGTGTAAACCCATGGGTCGACATCCCATACTCGTTACATAAACCCTAAACCCAAAAATTCCCTAAGAAGGGGATGAGATCCGGTGATCTCCACTTCGCCTTACGCTCCGCCTTCAACCAACCTATCGAAGTCCCAAAATCGGTCAAACATGACCCAAGTTCTCCAAAACTTGGTCAAGGGCCAACAAAGGTTGAGCATATGAAAGATGCATTGTGCCAACATGGTGAGAAGGTTGAACAAATGGAGATTGAGATTGGAAATATGAAGTGTGGGTTTAACGAATCCATTCAGGAGTGTCAGTCAACTACAGATATGAGGACCAACACCTTGACCAAAGACATTCAATTTAGACTCAGGGTAGTAAGGGATTAACTTGCCACAATCACACGGAGGTTAAAGGACCAAGACAACAGCATCACATTGTTGAAATGAGCTTTGGATGACAAATAGAGGTTTTTTCTCATCTCGATAAGGATGAAGATAAAGGAGCCTCAGCCATATGATGGAACTCGCAATGCTAATTTGTTGGGAAACATTTTTTGGGACATTGAGAAGTACTTGGAGAAGTTGAATGGAAGTTCAGATGCAGCTAGCATGAACATTGCAACAATGTTCTTGATAGGAACTGATAATATTAGGTGGAGGAACCAAGTGGAAGACTCAACAGCTAGGAGAACCGTTGAGAAGACAGAAAACTGAGGAGAGATGAAAGAAGCCTTGAAGGCACAATTTGGTCCAGGGAACCATGCATGGATCACAAGGAATCAATTTTTGGCTCTCAAGAATGATGGTAAGATCCAATCCTACATTAAGGAGTTCATGGGGCTCATATTGGAGATAAAATACATGTTGGAAGAGGAAACAATTTTCCACTTCAAGAATGATCTACAACCATCCATGGAGAGTGAGTTGTGGCGACAAAACATCCAAACTCTTCTAGCAACAATCATCGCAATATAAAAAATGTTGTACTTTCAGGGTGAAACAAAGAAAGGTACCAGGAACAGTGAGGATTCCCAAGGAGAGAAGTAGTAGGATGGGAAGGGGAAGAAGAAGGACAAATAAAAAATGAAGACCTCTAAGTACAGTGAACACTATACCAAGAAAATAGACGCAACAAAGGAGAAGAGGTCAATTTCATGTTGGATTTTTTCCAAGGAGAACTATGAAAATAATTATCCCTTGAAACATAAGTTGAATGCTTTGCAAAAAGAAGAAAACCCATATGTTGGAGTCTTGTAGGTCTTGAAAGTTGTCCACGAATATCCAAGAGGAATATAATACAAAACTTTGCTATGTGCAGTTTGAACTCAATGTGATGTCATTGTTATCCATGGTGGATAGTAGGGTGACTAATAAATTATTGAGAGAATACATGGTGTGCAGTCTTGGTTAGAAGCATGAATGGACACAAAAAACCTTCAAGACAATCAACAAAGGTGTGGAGAGGGTCGTTGGGGTAGCCAAGGACATCTTGTTAAAGCCTGGTGACTGGTGTGGAAAGTCAAGTTTCACTATTGTTCCTATGGATGATTTTGAATTTTTGTTGGGACAAGAATTCATGAGGAAGGAAAATGAAACACCAATTCCTCACATGAACAGTTTGGCCATTTTCTCAAGGCATACTCCATGTTTGATTTCTACCATAAGGAGGAAGGAAGGAGGCACGTAGATGTCTTCCTTGTAGATAGTTTTTGCATATAGTAAGAGAAAGCAAACTTCTTGGGATGAACTTGGATGATGTGGGGTGATGGTTGGATAGTCTAATGCAAAGAACGAATGGAATCTTATGTCAATGGAATGAGGGATTGTCGATGTTGAAGAGAAAGTTTGAGATCTGACTAAGATGGTGGATGGATTAGCTAATTTCTATTTTAAAGTCGATGAGGGGTAGCGAAAATCATAGGAAGTCACAAAGATGAAGATGTCGGACCAACTCGTTGAACATGAGAAAAAACCATTTTTGGACTAAGAGGACGTGAGGGGGACACAACAACCTTGCTGGAAGGGAAAAAAGGAAGAGGTCGATTCCTCCTCTAGAGAACTTGGACATGGTGAATGTTCGTATGACCTTGAACTATATTGAATCATGGAAGAGTGCAAAGGAAATATCAATTCAAGTCTAGTGATGCTTATGTACATAACATAGAATTATGGTGACACTTCGTTGATGGCATTGAGATAGATTGGAGATGAGGGAGATGGCCCAACCAAGCATCCCCCTTCACGTTCAAACTAGATTATGGCACGTTGGCTCATTGTCTTGGTGAAAGGAAATGAGCCCAATGGGTCACCCTGAGGAGGTTCCTTGGTGATAATTAATGAGAGCACAGTGGATGACTTCATAGATTGGAGGAAACAAAGAGTTGTGGATGTGATGAGATTGCAAGGAGAAATAAATGTTTGAACGTGAAGATGTGAGTTCTTGAGATAGAGGGGCAATGATTAGATTAGCTACCCAATCAATCAAAGACACAAGGGGATCCAATGCACAGAAGAATGGGAAAACAAGCTAAAGTATGGAAGCAATAACAAGTCACAGAGTAGAGACACTTCATAGACTCATGTAAATTCCTAAGGGGAGCTTTCCTAGATGAAAATGGCTGAGGAAGCAACAATTGTTGAGTGGTGACGAGATCTAGAGATGGGGTAGAGATTCCATGGATATCGACGGATGTTGTTGGGGACAACAACAACTTGTAATGGGGGAGGATGTACAAGGTCTCCCATGACAACCACCGAGCGTGCAAGATCCTTGGGAAAATTTGACAATGGAACAGATGAAGAGAACAAGAAAAAAGCGATTGGTTGGGCCAATGAAGATGTTGGGGTGTGGGAAAGATCATCTTGGACACACAATGGTGGCATGTGGCACCAAGGAAGAAAAAACCTTTCTTTCCTTAGAAAGATTGATGGAGACGTGGGTTCCATTTGGGAAAGGGACGGGAAACTTGGGAGTATGCCTAAGGAGTTGACTCGTCTTCCCTCGACAATATGGGGTCAGTAGAGAGGTTGTATGACCCCATCAAAAAACCCACGAGGAGTCATGATGATCTACACAAGAGAGCACACAATACAAGGGGAGTGCACCCAACGATGGGGTGCACTGGTCCAAGGGACTAATAATTGATGAGCCGTAGGCTTTGGATAGGCACATCAGGTCCAAAAAAGGGGCACGAAAATTCGGTTGAGTATGGGTTCATGAAGGGATGTGACACACCCAAGAGACATGATGTTTCACATATGTGACTCTTGGAGTTCATATAAAATCAAGGGCGCACCAACAAAGGAAGGTATAGAGAATTTTGACACAATATTTGGAGAGAAAGTCTAAGGAAATGAACTAAGGTAGAGTTTCCAAGATGTAAGAAAAGTGTCCAAGAATGGGATGCTTTGGGAGGTTTTGGGGAAGTTTGGAAACGTAGATTTGTGGAGGCATGTGTGAGGAAGAACGAAAATCCGTGTTAGCTTGATGAAAGTCCGTGGAAATGAAGGGACAACAAGTCTGTGGTTTTGGGCACATATGAGGTGCATTGTAGGTGGTTGCATAGACGATTGTGATGGGTATTCTTGGTGTGACATATCTTCTCTTGAGTGTCTTGGTGAGGCAAGGTGAGTCATGTGGCTCTGTCAAATTTGTAAACCAAGTTGGTAGTGCTCATATTATAAATGTTTCACAATAACAGAGACTTAGCTGGATTTTAGGCATGATTTGTGCCACCTACACTATTTTTGTGTCTATCTTCATTTGTTCTGTAGTTGTTCTCTTGGATTCTCATGTTCATGGATGCACGCTTCAATAAGACTAAGTGTTAAATTGTGTTAAGAATTGTCGAAGTAATCAAGAGTTCTACTAGAGTAGGAGTGCCACTCGTCGGTATCTTAAAACGAAGTATGGGTATGCTCTATATTAAAAGTATTCTTGGTGTGCCAAACAACCAAGCTAGGATTGTTGTGGTGTCTCACATCCTCGGGAGGTAAACGATCGCAAGATCTGATCCAGTGTCATGTATAGTCGTGAGACTAGCCACATAAACTCTCAAGGAATATTACTTTTCAAGTAGTAAATGACGGAAAAAAGAATTAAAAAAAATTTATAATATTAACTTTTTAACAAAATCAAAATTTTAAATAATTTTTCAATTATAATTTGTGAATGAGACTGAAAACTCAAAAGCTTTTCCCTTAAAATCAAAAGTGGGAAATTGGAAATAGCCCTCTCCAACCCAATATGTAACCCAATATATAAGAGACTAAAATATATATAAAAAAAAAAAAACACCATAATTATGTTTAAAAGAAACATAAACACTCTTCCATTAATAAGATAAAATTTGTTTTATTAATAACTAGTTCTTCTTAAAATATATAAAATAATCAACCCAATATGTAAGAGACTAACATATATAAGAAAAAACACCATAATTATGTTTAAAAGAAACATATATAAGAAAAAACACCATAATTATGTTTAAAAGAAACATACACTCTTTCATTAATAAGATAAAATTTGTTTTTATTAATAACTAGTTCTTACCCAATATGTAAGGGCTTAAAATATATAAAATAGTAAATACACAATAACTTTGTTTAAAAAAAACATAAACACTCTCCCATTAATAATAATAAAAAAATGTTTTATTTATAACTAGTTTCTGGGTTCAGAGCACCCGCAAGTAGATGGCATTCATCTTAGTTGCTTTTAAAATTGTTCTCTCAACATCATTTATGTGTGATATACCACTCATTCAATAGCGTGGGAGTAGAATCGCGGCTTTTCTTCATGAGTTTCAGGATCAAATGTTTTTTCTTCCTTGAGGATGCACAAGGCTTCGACATACACTTCTACCAAAAATATGTATGCTTCATATCTTAAAACGTTGGAATAATGATTGAGTTGGATTGTAGGCTTCACATCTTAAAACATTGGAATAATGGCTGAGTTCTATTGTAGTGAGTCAAAACATAATTTGCATTGAGTTTTATTGTAGTGAGTCAAAACATAATTTGCAATTATTATAATTGTAAATTTTATTACAAATTTTATTATATGATTGCTCAAAAAAAACAGATGATTGGCAACATTGCATTTCACATTTAATATATGTCATTACATGTATTTAATTCACTCATAAGAATTAAATGAGTCCAAAAAAATATTTGTACTCAAAGGAAAACTAATGAATAATCAATGATGAATGAAAATAATACAAGTAAGAATGTGCAAAACAATATTTCCTAATAAAACATTTTTTCTATATATAATATATATAATGATAAATAAATATTAATATATTACTATTTTATAATATATTTCATTGATATAATTAATAAGATATTAATTAACATTTTATAATTGAAAGTCCAAATTGGAGTGGGTAATATTTTTAATTACAGTGTTTCAAATACTCTTGTTATTATTTGTGATAATAAATCATCATTTTTTAGTGGTATTTCCTAGTTTTTTTAGGATTGATATTTTAGTTTTCTCCAATATAGAAAATGTTTTAGAGATGGTCTTCGGTTACAGTGTTAATTAATTGTAATAATAATAATAAACTATTTTTAAGGTTACTGTCAAGCCAGATACCAAATTGGTGTATGAGACTTCCTCTACTCCTCTGGATTTGAACTTGTAACTTCTTATGAGAAAACATATCTTGTAACCTCTTATGAGTAAACACATGTTCATACAATTAATAATCATTTAACAGAATTTTGAAATTGACCTTTTTTTAATTGATTATTTTAATTCCTTTTGGCAACCAAGTTTTACCATCTTTGAAGATGTCTTTATTAAAGTTTGCTAAGATATACACTTAACTGGAAATTTTGTGGGTGACGACTTAGAGGATGAAGAGGCTACAAAAATATTATAACGATCCTATTACTACTATTGGATTGTTAATGTAATGGGTTTGTCGAGTTTTTCCTCCATATTACTACCCTTGCACCTAAGTTATGTAAATCTATGACCTTAAGTGCATGCTAAGGGTTACCACTCATCCATCTACCTAATTAGTGTAGATGTATAACCCTAAAAGTCAAATTTATGTATGTCAATTCAATAAGAATAAGATTTTATTTTTAACAATAATATTTTATGGGGATTGAATCCAGGTGGAGAGGATAACAATCATTCCTCCCATCCCTCTAAGCTAAACCTAATTTACGTACCTATTCTTCATAGATTATCCCTTCAAACACACCCTTTACCATTGCTCACACTTTGTAGCAACTACCATTTACCCATTACCATTCACTCATTACCCTACTAGGTGGTTCAAGTGGAAGATGTATTATTCTATGCCCACACCAATAGAATCATGGACACCTATTAGACACACTTTTCCTTCCCACTCCTTTTTTCCACCTCTAGAGAGTGCTCCATTGGTTCACTGCCATGGAAGGAATATGTAGTGTGGTAGTGTGTAGATATTCGTATACAATGCCTAAAAATATATCTAATGTTGGTAATGACTAGCATAGATCTATTTTAAATCTAGATCTTTGAAGCATTGAGAGAGATCAAATTTCTTAAGAAATAATTTGCTTTTATTATAAAGAAATTAATATTTTAGATGTTATCATATGTAATTTTTATTATTGTATTTTATTTTTAATTGAGCCTACTTTATTTTTTTTAATATAATTTTATGTAACATAAAACTAAAGGGACAATATCTCCCCAATACTCACTCTCTATGCCAAAAAACAAAAATATCAATTATTTTATTATATTTTCACAATATCTTTTTCTCTAAAATAAACAATTAATAAATCAAAAAATACAAAATACACACATAAAAATAAAATAACTTAAAATAAAATAACTTATAATGAAGATTGATGGCAACTTACAATAAAAATTAATGTGTATTGATGTTTATGCATTCATTAGATTTTCCACATTCAAACATATTATTACTTAATGACTAGTTTGTATTTATACATTTATTATATTTTCTATATTCATTAGATTTTCCTTATTACTTAATGACTAGTTTGTATTACCTTTAATATGTTCAACAGGAAAATCAAAATTGTTGAATAAAGTTTGTCATGTAGCAAATTTAGCATTACCAGGAGATTTAATATCTTTATTTAAGATTTTATTCATGGCAGCAACATCAATTCTTAAATGAATTTTCTTATAAATAAGGAATATCTCAAACTTGTGGATAGCATTTAGTGCTACTTTTATTTCTTTATCTAGAGCTGAGTAATTTTTCTCAACTACTTGCCAAATACCTGGAGCAATTTGGATAATTTTTTTATTTTTTTTGCCTTATTTGTTTGAGGACTACTCCCCATCCAATGTTGCTAGCATTTGTTTCAACTATTTTAGAAAAGTCATCATCAGAAATATACAATATAGGAAGATCTTTGGCCTTGGCTTTTATATATATTTATTACATTCTCTATATTAAAGTAATGGAAAATGATTAACTATAATTTTTCCTATTTGTGTGAAGTTTTAATTTTCATTAAAGAAAACTTATATCATGAATCACTCTTACCCAAGATTCCTTTGGAATATATATGTTGTAAGTATGCTCCTTTCTGGATGACACTTCCAAAGTTGATATGTGTGTTCAACCTAAAGAGATTTAATTAATGAAGGCGTTGATATAGACCTAGAACCATTGACTAAGTAGATTTAATTGATTAAGTCGATAAAAGTTAAAATAAATTACACCCCTTCCCGCAAACCGGCGCGTCCGCGGCTCGCATCGTGCAGTGAAACCCGGGAAAGCAGATCTGCTCGTGGTGGTTCTTTCGTTCTTGACTGTCTGGCGCTTGGGCGTCTCTGAATCGATATGTGACTGTTTATCATTATCCTCCTTCGACTTCATGAAGAGAATCATTAAAGTTAGAGAAAGCGGAGACAAGACTGAAACACAGTTGTCTGCGTTTTCTGATTTGAGTGAAAACAGAATTATGTGAAAAACATGCATCGTTCTCACTTTATTATCAGACTGCAAACACAGAATTATGTGAAATGCTTGCATCGCTCTGAGAAATTGGAATTGTAATTGCTGAACATGGTATGGTAATTGTGTGAGAGGGGGAGTCTGTAAATCTAAAGTATCGAAGAGACGTGAAGTGTAATTTTATCGACGGAGAAGTAGAAAAACCCTAAATTTAAAACCACTTTACCATTTACATGCTAAACGTTTTAAAGAAAAAGCCCTCCGTGAGCATCGTAAATGTGACAGAGGAAGAGGACGACGACTTTTCTATGGCAAATGAATCATATCGCAAGAAGAAGTGCGCCAGAAAGAGGCGACCCACACTGCCAACGAAGTCCTTCGCCGCACACTGCTTGTTG
>ML779215.1:2106512-2116657 GCA_009831015.1 Picea engelmannii
GGTGGAAAGAATAACATCTTTCCCCGTTACCAATATAACTATGAAAAACTAGAAACTTACTAACTCTTATACATTAATACATTAATATAATATAATGTTCTATATGCATTAAGTTGTATTACATATAGCTTGGTTTATGATTGCAATGGTGTTTGTGGAATTGATTTTCTCACTTGTATCCCTCATGTCGGTGATACTACCATAATTATGGGATTTTTCAACAAGGAGAAACTATTATTAGAGGGTATACTTTGACTTTTTTAAAGCACCATTAAAAAAACAAATAGTTAATCTTGTTGTCGCTAAAGATACAGTCTTTTACGACTGTTACAAAAATATTATAGGAATATATTTGGAATAAGGCATAAGACACACATAAAGTGGAATCTAAAAGTGTAATAGTGGGGATAAACACTTGTCAAAAAGAATGAATAAGAAGAAGGGACTATCACAGAAAACTTCAATAGCAATGGCTTATTACTGTTACACATCAAAATTAATCACTTCAATGATGACCCATTGTCGTCATCGTCAGTGTTTCAAGTGTCGCATTTTGGTCACAAATGTCGCAAGTGTCAAAGACATCATACTCTCATCTTTCCTATGTCGTGTCTCTAACGAAATCATAAGGACACTTAAGACACCTTCAAATACTGGTTTAAGAGGGAGAAATCATCTGATGATGCGTACAAAATTTTTTCCATGGAAGAAACCACTCAAAAGTCAATTTTGGAGGCCAACACTCCCCTACCCACTATCAGGGAGTGCCAGTGCTCCCTAGCCTTCTTTGGGGGAGCATTCCAACACCTTGTGCACCCTTCCAGGGGAGCATTGAGATTTTTTAGAGAAAATTTCGGTAGTGCTCCCCTAACCACTGTCAGGGAGTGCCAACGCTCCCTAGACTTCTTTGGGGGAGCATTGCAACACTCTATGTACCCTTTTGAGGGAGCGCTGGGATTTTTCAGGAGATCTTTGATTGTTGAGAAAAATCAGGGAAAAATCCCCTTCATCTCTGGATTTTGTTGGATTTGAATCTGAGGTCAAGGCTGGATCTTAGGGAGGATGCACAACTGATGGAGAAATATCCTCAACCTATCGCAAGAATATCTAGGGGGTTGGGTCTCTCCAAGCTTATATAAGGAGGCCTTCTCATGGTGAAAAGAAAATGGATTTTTAGAGATACAAAAATTATGATCTCATAAGTGGTATACATGGAAGTTTAGAGGCATCAAACTTATGATCTCATAAGGGAGATGAACAATAAGGAAACATCATTTTTATTGTGGATTATTGCGCAAAGGGTTGGACAAGTAGAGCTAGGAGAGGCTATTGTACCTTCATCAAAGGTCTGTAAGTATTCTCTGATGTTCTCATTAATATATATGTGCTTGGCCAATTTCTTTCAAGGTTTTGTATGTCTACATGCTACATGAACTTGCCTTTCATAGATAGATCTAGTTTTGGATTAATCATGGTAGAATAGGTAGTTGTTTTGTCATTGTTTTTACTGATTTAGAGGACTTGTCGAGGAGCTGGGAGATCCGAGCTCAACTCGAACTGGAACAAGAACAAACATTGAAAAAGGTATATACATATTCTTCCTTTTCTCTATTTGTTTGACTTATATATGTTTAAAAGGATGTCAATGACCAACGTTAGCACCTTTCTGTCTTGATCTTAGATATTTAGGGTTCAAGAGGAAATCCACTTGTTCGCATGGGGATTTTCTTGTAACATAAATTGGCAAATCCATTGGGGAAGGAATCCTATTCGTATTTAATTTGTTTGTCCCTTCCCTTTTCCCACATTTCAGATCAATTTTATTCATCATCCATTAACCTTCTCCTACCTTCACTAGCAATTTCACCAATTTTCATGCATTATGGGTGAGTTTTTGCATGGTTTTTGGCTCTTTTTCTGAGTTTCTGGGAGGACCAACGCCCCCCTGTAGGCTATACCAGAGCACCAAGACTCCCCTATAGTGTCTTAGGGAGTGTTGAAACACTCTGTGCACCCTTATGGGGGAGTGCTAGTCTCTTTTTTGAGAGTTTTTGCCTTCTTTTGCTCAGTCTTTTGCAGCTTGTTTTGCAGAGCTCTTTACCCAGAGTTTGTGGTTGGTTTGTGAAGTTGTTTGGATTGGTTTTTGATGGATTTTGATTCTTATGACTCCCTCTTATATTTATAGGATCTTGAAACCTTTTTTATAAATGTGAAATTTCCTTTTCTCGCTGCGTGTTTTGTCGGGACAGTTTTGAGTGGTTTCTTTTTCTCCCTATCATTTCTTGGATTCTTCTCTTCATTTGTTGTGTTCCTTGAATGTTTGATTGGTTGTAGAATCCTTGATGGTGTCATTGTTTTTCGGAACAATTTTCTACTTGTTTTCCTTCATACCTCACTTCCTTGAGTGCATGCTTTGTTTGTAGCCATTTTGCTTCGTGTCTTTTGCATCTGCATAGGACTCTTTCTCCCGATTGAAAGTAGTGGAACATTGAAGGTTTTGTATTTACTTTATGTATACATCATAATAAAACAAGGAAGATAAATTCATTCTTGCTTTTGGGTAGTGAAACTAGCTTTCATTTGAAGTAGCAGAATTGCATGTTTTTGTCATTTTGGGACATTGTGCATCTGGAATGATAAATGTTTTCTCCTTCTCGTAGCATATCTTTCATCGAAATGAAAATATTGCATATTCATCTCTTTGCATAACTTTCGATTCGGTCAAAACACCATATTTTCCACGCCATTTTCCTTTTGAGTAACAACAACCTTAAAAATCAAGCGCTAAACTAAAATTGATTAGACATTTTTACATTTTCTGGTAGCAAACCTACATTAGATTAGTTGTATGGATTTGGAATAGGTGTGAAATATAAATTTCCAAAGCTGCAAACAAACATAGGATCTTATGTTAGGGAGCGATGAAATCCAATTGCTACATTTTGTCCTGGGAAGCCCTTCTCACACAAGGGTCAAACCTGAGGTCGCATGGGGACTAGCAAAGTTACTCACCCTACTTTGTTGGTCTTGGTGTAGAGATTGCATGTATTATGGGGGTCACTTGAAGTTATACCCACAATGATGAGTGGAATCCTTTCAAGTTGATTTCGAGTTAGATACCCTACCCTTGCGCATGAATCAGACTGTCGATTGTTTCCCCAGGCATCACTGTTGCAGTTGGTAAACTTAGTGGCCTATATCTTTAGGGTCTTTACACAAGGTGACTGTGGAGGGGAAAGTCTTCATGGTACCTGGAATCAACATTGGCCAGAATCAAAAGTATTCAAGGTGACTGTTCCCGCGACGTTTGATTTCATCACCAACTAGTGTGATCATTGTGAGAAGGTTTTGTTTGCTTGCTTGCTTACTAGATTTTTAGCATGTGTTGTTTGTTCTCCCTAGCGGAATCTAGGTTGGATCTTTATTTTTATGGCGTCAATTCCTAGAATGACCAATGAAGGAACCCATTTGCCAGGGGAACCCTTTGTTTTTCCTTCTTATGGAAATGTTGGTCCTCCTTACATCGCTACTTTGAGCCTTCTAGGTCTTACAATTGGTTTACCGATATGGTTGTTTTCCACTCCGGTGATCTTGAATGCAGGTGCTTTAGATGTAAGCATACCAACCACACATCAACCTCATGTCGACCTTTCTCCTTCTTCGTCCATTAGGTCTCCTTCCATTTATCCTTCTTCGCCTAATGAAATCTCTAAAGAGAGTATCCAAGTTGATAAGAAGAAGAAGAAACAAAAAGAGAAGAAGAAGAACCAGAAAGGGACCAAGCCTCCAACTATATAAGATATTGGATCTAAGCAACCAACTACTACTAATAGTACTGGGAGTGTTGATGAGGTCAACAAGATTAAAACGAAGAATCTGAAACCCAAATTCCCTTGCAGTATTTGTAAGGGTGACCACTTTCTGAGGGATTTCCCTGGTCTTCCCAATGTCTCAAAAATGTGGTCCTCCACATCATCGGCCTCTGCCAGACATGTTGGTGACACCCCATCAATTAGTGACATTAAGGTTGGTAAGAATAAGACAACTGTAAAGTTTCCTTGCATGTTATATGAAGGTGATCATTATTCTCACCTTTGTCCTCATATGGACGAGGCTTCTTCTCTTTTGGAAAAGCTTCAACTTCCAACTGGTTATTGTAAGATTTCCCCCAACCCATCATTAGTTGATAGAATGGTCAATCTGGTTCCATCCCCAGTCATTCTGATTGATTAGGTGGTCAATCTAGTTTCATCCTTGGTTGAACTACTAACCAAAGTAGTTGATCCAGTTCCATCATCGATCAACTCCACTTTTCGTCTGAAACATGAAACCCAGGTGACTGATCCAGTCCCATCATTGGTCAATCCCAATCCTTCTATAGAGAGTGCCAATGTGGTCAATCCCACTCCTCCTCTAGAGGGTGGCAACGTGGTCAATCCCACTCCTCCTCTGACGAGTGCCAAAGTGGTTTCTCCAGTCCCTTCATCGGTTAGTCTGGTTGATCATGTCGTCAATATGGTCACGTCCTTAGTTGAACTAGTTGACAAAGTGGTTGATTTGATCCCATCTTCTGTCAATATCGATCTCCCGTTAGAGAGTGTAACCTAAGCGGTCAACCAGTTTCCACCTGTTGACCCCATTCTCCCCTTAGAGAATAAAACCCAAGTGGTTGATTTGATTTCGTTATCAATCAATCCTACTCTTCCTCTAGAGAGTAAACCCGATACTACCCATTTTTTTCTAGTTTATATAGAATCTACTGTGTTGGGGGGAATTCCTCCCTCTCCTGTGAAACCCCCTCCAAGTAATGAGGCCATACTTATTTATTAGGGTGCACTAACTAGACATCGTCTTCCCTCTCACATTCCTTTCAAGATTATAGTACAGGTTTGTGGTCGGGCCATTCCTCAGACACTGATAGATGAAGGTTCGTCCGTTAGTATTTTATCCTCTATTGCTTGGCAAGCTCTGGGTTATCCTCAACTTGTGTCGGTTACCCAGACCCTGTTCACTTTTAACAGAAGAACCAGTCACCCTTTAGGGATCCTTCCTCAGTTTCCCATAACTTTGGGAGGGAAAACTGTCTTTATTGATGTTATGGTAGTCGAACACCCCTTGGATTTTGATTTAATCCTTGGGAGAGATTATGCCTATGCCCTGAAAGATATTGTGTCCACTTTTTTTTGTGTGATATCTTTCCCGCATGATGGAAGAATGGTGACTATTGATCAACTTTCGTTTGTTGGCCCTGACTTGACCATCAACCCAATGAACTCCCTAAATGGTTCTTATATGCGGTAGGTATCACCCCTGCCACAAGTTAATTATGTGGTGTTATCTCTCATGACTTCAACTTCGGATGACTTGGATCTGGTAGTTTACATGGTGATTTCTTCAGTAGGGCTATTGGAGCTTGATCTCCTTACCCCTATCACAGACCTCGACATGTGTTCCTTCCGGAGCATTCTTCTTCCATCCAGTGAAGACCTCTTAGAAGCCATGACCGAGATTTTTCCCTTGACATGGTGTCCTTCCAGAGGGTTATCCTCTTGGAAGCCATGATCAAGAAGAGGCCATGAGCATAGTTTCTCTTCTTTGTGGCAAACTCGTTAAAAAAATGAAACAGAGGCTATGAGAATAGTTTCTCTTCTATGTGGAAATCTCGTTAAAAAATGAAAGAGAGATATGGGGATTGAACCCGGAGCCTTGAGCATAGTTCTTTCTTTATGTCAAGCTTGTTAAAAAATGAAACAATCACCTCTCCTATCAAATCGAGTCTTTCGCTAGATCTTATAGATGTCGAGTCGAGTCTTTCATTAGGTCTTGTATTTGAACCTTCTTTTCATCCATCTATATCCTTTTTCTCCATTTAGTACAAAAATTGGTGACAACCTCAAAGTAGGTGAATGAATTGAAGCTTGGGGGGCATGTCTCCAGCCTTTGATTATCATTTTGTAGTCAAGCCACTAGCCTTTCAAGATGGGCGCATACCGAGCTTAGTCTTTGTTCTTTCTCATGCTCGCAAAAACATGAGAATGTAACCGAGTATAATTTTATCACTTTTTCAGACTGGTAAAGGTTATACGAAAAAGGAACCCCTTGGAGTCTCCTTTAAGCTCTTTTCAGAATCGCTAAACATGAAAATATTGCTGAGTGATCACGCTTCCTTTCACACTCGTTAAAAGGGTTGAAAGGGCGTCTTTTGAGTGGTAGTTTATCACTTTTTCGGCCTCGAGAGACTAAAATTACAAAAAAGGACAACACTGGAGTCATCTTTAAGTTCTTTTCAGACTCTCTAAAAATGAAAAATCACCGAGTTTACCTTCTCTGGACTTGTTAAACAAATCATACATTGAAGGACCCATACGAGACCGAATCCTTACTTCTTCCAGTTTGTTAAACAAAGGAAGGGGTACTTATCGAAGGTGAGTTATATCGAGCATGTGTTACCCTCCTCGAGCTGGTTAAATTAAAAAGAGGTACTTGTCTATCTGGATGGGGGGGAAAATTGAAGGAAGCAAGCCTAACAGTTTTGGCGAACATTACAACTCACTCTTATGGTCACCCTTGAAGACGACACTTTTTATTTGCACGCATTTTTCTACTGAACCTCTGCACTGAACCAATCCTCTGATTTTCTTTACTCCTTTGGGTCACCCGACGAAAGTCATAGTATGCACTGCATCATCATGTTTTGTTCCATGTCATGTTTCTGTTGTTGTGCCTTAGTGTTCAAGGGAAGTATTTGCCTCGAGAGTCATCACAAATTCCCTGTTTCAATACCCATGTCAGAAGACCCTGGGTTGAGTCATCACTCTTATATGTACTTTTCCCAAGTTGCGACGAAGTTTCTTTTGAACATTGACACATATATTGTCACAAGGACCACTTGGTATTGGTCGTGGATATGTCTTTTTGTCTCGTAGATCCATTGTGTATTCTTCATGGCTACGATTAGTTCAAGTCATATGAGTATAGATCCACATTGTATCTTCAGTGGATATACCTTTTTGTCAATATAATTATGGATTTGCAGTGTATTTTATGGTGGCCATACCTTGAAAGTATTTGTCACCCAAGCATAGGTATGCCTGGCTTGGGTTTGAAACATATCATAATATTTTTTTGATGGTTGTGTGCAGCTTCTACCAAGTGCTATGCATCCATACCCTTGCTAGAAAACTCTACAAAGTACTTCAGTCATTACGTCTTCTAACTTCACACTTTGGGGGGAAATCTGTTACACATCAAAATTACTCACTTCAATGATGACCAATTGTCATCATCGTCAGTGTTGCAAGTGTCGCATTTTGGTCGCAAGTGTCGCAAGTGTCGCAAACATCATACTTTCATCTTGCCTATGTCGTGTCTCTAATGACATCATAAGGATAGTTAAGACACCTTCAAAGATTGGTTTAAGAGGGAGAAATAATCTGATGAGGAGTACAAAAATTTTTCCATGGAAGAAACCACTCAAAAGTCAATTTTGGAGGCTAGCGCCCCCCTACCCACTATCAGGGAGTGTCAGTGCTCCCTAGCCTTCTTTGGGGGAGCGTTCCAGCACCTTGTGCACCCTTCTAGGGGACCGCTAGGCCTTTTTATAGAAAATTTGGGCAGTGCTCCCCTAACCACTGTCAAGGAGTGCCAATGCTCCCTAGCCTTCTTTGGAGGAGCATTGCAACACTCTATGTACCCTTTTGAGATAGTGTTGGGCTTTTTCAAGAGATCTTTGAATGTTGAGAAAAATCAGGGAAAAATCCCCCTCAACTATGGAGTTTGTTCGATTCGAATCTAAGGTCAACGGTGGATCTTAGGGAGGATCCACAACTAATGGAGAGAGATCCTCAACCTATCCCAAGAATCTCTAAGGTGGTTGGGTCTCTCCAAGATTATATAAGGAGGCCTTCTCATGGTGAAAAGAATATGGAGTTTTAGAGATACCAAACTTATGATCTCATAAGTGGTATACATGGAAGTTTAGAGGCATCAAAATTATGATCTCATAAGGGAGATGAACAGTAAGCAATTATCATTTTGATTGTGGATTATTGAGCAAAGGGTTGGACAAGGAGAACTGAGAGAGGTTGTTGCACCTTCATCAAAGGTATGCAAGTATTCTTTGTTGATCTCATTAATATCTATGTGCTTGGCCTATTTCTTTCAACGTTGTGTATGTCTACATGCTACATGAACTTGTATTTCATATATAGATCTAGTTTTGGATTAATCATGGTAGAATAAGAAGTTGTTTTATCTTTGTTGTTATTGATTTGCAGGACTTTTCGAGGAGCTTGGAGATCGGAGCTCAACTCGGACTGGAACAAGGACAAACATCAAAAAAGGTACATACATTTTTTTCCTTTTCTCTATTTGATTGACTTAGCTAAGTTTAAAAGGATGTCAGTGAACAATGTTAGCACCTTTCTATCTTGATCTTAGATATTTAGGGTTCAAGAGGAAATCCACTTATCCATAGGGGGATTTTCCTGTAACAATTACCACTATGGAATAATGTTCAACAATAATTTATGACAATTTCAGTAAACATCTTTGATGGTAACAAGCCTAATACTGAAAAGCCTACTAGGCAATGGTAAATGTTTTCTTAACTAGAAAGATAATATGGATAGTACTTGAGGGAAATCAAAGTATAGATTTCATAGTAATTCCTAACAGTAAAGTAAATTTTTATGATAGTTATTTTTTAAAATTTATTTTCAGTCATTTAAATATTATGTAATATATGTATTTTTGTTAGTTTTTTTTCATGGATCTAAGAACATCATAATTTTCAATACTTTTACACAATCAAAAATTTCAAAAGTTCAAAGAATAAAAGTATGACAATTTTCACATAAAAAACATAAACTACAATTGAAATTTCATACGAAATATCCATGAGCCCTTACTTATTCTCCTGGTTAATTGCATTGACATATTAAACTTTGTAATGTACCCACTTTGAGAAATCATCACAGTGCAGAGGTTTATGATGACCAGAGTAGCCAGATGGATGTAATAGCGAGTACAGGGGTTATTCAGAGGCATTGTGGGGTCCATCTTTCATTACTCATTCTATTTCATCATTATGATGCATTCCGCACATATTGGCCTTGGTTCCATGGAATTCCGACGATTTCCAGGGTTTTTAGTATTTTTAGCTATAAGTCAATTAAATTCACCAAAGAGGTCATTTTGGGCACTATACTTGGAGGAAACTCTTAGTGTAATAGCTCATTGGAATTGGGATAAACATCACTACAGGATAGGATGACGAGAAGTGAATTTCAGTGGCTAGGAAAGACACAAGGAGAGATAAGGTGTTTTTCAGAGGTAAAAAGGTTAATTAATTAATTAAAGTGATTTAATTAATTAATTAAATATTAATAAAATGAAAGTCACTTTGGAGGGACAAGGGGAGCAAAGAGTATAAATGAAAGGCAAGGGCCTCTACTCATTCATTCATGTATGTATATCATTTTTATATCTGGCTTCTAGCTAGAGGGCCCATCTCTTGGGGGTTTTGAGGGTTTTGACTTAAAAAACCATAGAGGACGATTCAATGGTGAAAGATTCCACCTAGATTGTCCCAATCTTGGTCTCGGAGATTAAATACTCTCCCACACCATTCTAGTTCCATATCTACTTAGTGCAGGAGGGTTCTACACCAACCATAGGAACATGAAGAGAAGGAGGGTGCACCATTAGTGGTTTCCAGCATGGGTGGCACACCATTTATTGAAGGAAGGTTTGTTGCGCGCGTTTGAGGGACCCCTTGGATATTTGAGCACTTGGGTTTTACTTGCAGGGCCTTGGCCATGATTTCTAGTGCCTCTTGAGAACGTTCTATCGGACTGATTATTTTCTAGAGCAATTGGACAAATTGGAGAGGAGGACATTTTGGAGATTCAGATCTATTCAGTTTGGAGGGGTTATACTTCATATATGACCCTGAGACTTCACATAGTGACTTGCAGTGTCCCGATCTATATTTCTAGCAAGTTTCAGGGCATTTGGAGGCCTCCTTCATCAGGGCCGAAATTATAGGGTTTGACAGTTTTAGGAGGGTGCAACTCCATTGGAGGATTCAACATTTGGAGGAGTTTCCCTTGGTATTTAGGTTTAAGATTTAAAGAGGGGATTCT
>ML779215.1:2116707-2159823 GCA_009831015.1 Picea engelmannii
TCCCTAGCCTTCTTTGGGGGAGCATTCCAACACCTTGTGCACCCTTCCAGGGGAGCATTGAGATTTTTTAGAGAAAATTTGGGCAGTGCTCCCCTAACCACTGTCAGGGAGTGCCAACGCTCCCTAGCCTTCTTTGGGGGAGCATTGCAACACTCTGTGTAGCCTTTTGAGGGAGTGCTGGGATTTTTTAGGAGATCTTTGATTGTTGAGAAAAATCAGGGAAAAATCCCCCTCATCTCTGGATTTTGTTGGATTTGAATCTGAGGTCAAGGTTGGATCTTAGGGAGGATGCACAATTGATGGAGAAATATCCTCAACCTATCGCAAGAATATCTAAGGGGGTTTGGTCTCTCCAAGCTTATATAAGGAGGCCTTCTCATGGTGAAAAGCAAATGGATTTTTAGAGATACCAAAATTATGATCTCATAAGTGGTATACATGGCAGTTTAGAGGAATCAAACTTATGATCTCATAAGGGAGATGAACAATAAGGCAACATCATTTTGATTGTGGATTATTGAGCAAAGGGTTGGACAAGTACAACTAGGAGAGGCTATTGCACCTTCATCAAAGGTCTGTAAGTATTCTCTGATGTTCTCATTAATATATATGTGCTTGGCCAATTTATTTCAAGGTTGTGTATGTCTACATGATACATGAACTTGCCTTTCATAGATAGATCTAGTTTTGGATTAATCATGGTAGAATAGGTAGTTGTTTTGTCTTTGTTTTTACTGATTTGGAGGACTTGTCGAGGAGCTGGGAGATCAGAGCTCAACTCGGACTGGAACAAGAACAAACATTGAAAAAGGTATATACATATTATTCCTTTTCTCTATTTGTTTGACTTATATAGGTTTAAAAGGATGTCAATGACCAACGTTATCACCTTTCTGTCTTGATCTTAGATATTTAGGGTTCAAGAGGAAATCCACTTGTTCGCAGGGGGATTTTCTTGTAACATAAATTGGTGAATCCATTGGGGAAGGAATCTTATTCGTATTTAATTTGTTTGTCCCTGCCCTTTTCCCACATTTCAGATCAATTTTATTCATCATCCATTAACTTTCTCCTACCTTCACTAGCAATTTCACCAATTTTCATGCATTCTGGGTGAGTTTTTGCATCGTTTTTGTCTCTTTTTCTGAGTTTCTGGGAGGACCAACTCCCCCCTGTAGGCTATACCAGAGCACCAACACTCCCCTATAGTGTCTTAGGGAGTGTTGAAACACTCTGTTCACCCTTATGGGGGAGTGCTAGTCTCTTTTTTGAGAGTTTTTGCCTTCTTTTGCTCAGTCTTTTGCAGCTTGTTTTGCAGAGCTCTTTACCCAGAGTTTGTGGTTGGTTTGTGAAGTTGTTTGGATTGGTTTTTGATGGTTTTTGATTCTTATCACTCCCTCTTATATTTATTGGATCTTGAAACCTTTTTCATAAATGTGAAATTTCCTTTTCTAGCTGCGTGTTTTGTCGGGACAGTTTTGAGTGGTTTCTTTTTCTCCCTATCATTTCTTGGATTCTTCTCTTCATTTGTTGTGTTCCTTGAATGTTTGATTGGTTGTAGAATCCTTGATGGTGTCATTGTTTTTTGGAACAAGTTTCTACTTTTTTTCCTTCATACCTCACTTCCTTGAGTGCATGCTTTGTTTGTAGCCATTTTTCTTCGTGTCTTTTGCATCTGCATAGGACTCTTTGTCCCGATTGAAAGTAGTGGAACATTGGAGGTTTTGTATTTAATTTTTGTATACATCATAATAAAACAAGGAAGATAAATGCATTCTTTCTTTTGGGTAGTGAAACTAGATTTCATTTGAAGTAGCGAAATTACATGTTTTTTGTCATTTTGGGACATTGTGCATCTGGAATGATAAATGTTTTCTCCTTCTCGTAGAATATCTTTCATCGAAATGAAAGTATTGCATATTCATCTCTTTGCATAACTTTTGAGTCGGTAAAAACACCATATTTTCCATGCCATTTTCCTTTTGAGTAACAACAACCTTAAAAATCAAGCGCTAAACTAAAATTGATTAGACATTTTTACATTTTCTGGTAGAAAACCTACATTAGATTAGTTGTAGGGATTTGGAATAGGTGTGAAAGATAATTTTCCAAAGCTGCAAACAAACATAGGATCTTGTGTTAGGGAGCGGTGAAATCCAATTGCTACATTTTGTCCCGGGAAGCCCTTCTCACACAAGGGTCAAACCCGAGGTCGCATGGGGACTAGAAAAGTTACTCACCCTACTTTGTTGGTATTGGTGTAGAGATTGCATGTATTATGGGGGTCACTTGAAGGTATACCCACAATGATGAGTGGAATCCTTTCAAGTTGATTTCGATTTAGATACCCTACCCTTGCGCATGAATCAGACTGTTGATTGTTTCCCCAGGCATCACTGTTGCAGTTGGTAAACTTAGTGGTCTATATCTTTAGGGTTTTTACACAAGGTGATTGTGGAGGGGAAAGTCTTCATGGTACCTGGAATCAACATTGGCCAGACTCACTCGGGCTCCTTGGAGGGTATACCCACTTTTATGTGTGGGATCTTTCACGAGGGTGTAAGTCCATTAAGAAGGTCATCAACATAAATTTTCCACCCGCTCTATCTTAGCCCCTTCTTACCTTGTTCCCGCGACGTTTGATTTCATCACCAACTAGTGTGATCATTGTGAGAAGGTTTTGTTTGCTTGCTTGCTTACTAGATTTTTAGCATGTGTTGTTTGTTCTCCCTAGCGGAATCTAGGTTGGATCTTTATTTTTATGGCGTCAATTCCTAGAATGACCAATGAAGGAACCCATTTTCCAGGGAAACCCTTTGTTTTTCCTTCTTATGGAAACTTTGGTCCTCCTTACATCGCTACTTTGAGCCTTCTAGGTCTTACAATTGGTTTACCGATATGGTTGTTTTCCACTCCAGTGATCTTGAATGCAGGTGCTTCAGATGTAAGCATACCAACCACACATCAACCTCATGTCGAACTTTCACCTTCTTCATCCATTAGGTCTCCTTCCATTTATCCTTCTTCGCCTAGTGAAATCTCTAAAGAGAGTATCCAAGTTGATAAGAAGAAGAAGAAACAAAAAGAGAAGAAGAAGAACCAGAAAGGGACCAAGCCTCCAACTATATAAGATATTGGATCTAAGCAAACAACTATTGTTAATAGTACTGGGAGTGTTGATGAGGTCAAAAATATTAAAACAAAGAATCTGAAACCCAAATTCCCTTGCAGTATTTGTAAGGGTGACCACTTTCTGAGGGATTTCCCTGGTCTTCCGAATGTCTCAAAAATGTGGTCCTCCACATCATCGGCCTCTGCTAGACATGTTGGTGACACCCCATCAATTAGTGACATTAAGGTTGGTAAGAATAAGACAACTGTCAAGTTTCCTTGCATGTTATGTGAAGGTGATCATTATTCTCACCTTTTTCCTCATATGGACGAGGCTTCTTCTCTTTTCGAAAAGCTACAACTTCCAACTGGTTATTGTAATATTTCCCCCAACCCATCATTAGTTGGTAGAATGGTCAATATGGTTCCATCCCCAGTCAGTCTGATTGATTAGGTGGTCAATCTAGTTTCATTCTTGGTTGAACCACTAACCAAAGTAGTTGATCCAGTTCCATCATCGATCAACTCCAATTTTCGTCTGAAACGTGAAACCCAGGTGACTGATCCAGTCCCATCATCGGTCAATCCCAATCCTCCTATAGAGAGTGCCAATGTGGTCAATCCCACTCCTCCTCTAGAGGGTGGCAATGTGGTCAATCCCACTCCTCCTCTGGCGAGTGCCAAAGTGGTTTCTCCAGTCCCTTCATCGGTTAGTCTGGTTGATCGTGTTGTCAATATGGTCACGTCCTTAGTTGAACTAGTTGACAAAGTGGTTGATTTGATCCCATCTTCTGTCAATATCGCTCTCCCGTTAGATAGTGTAACCTAAGCAGTTGATCAGTTTCCACCTGTCGACCCCATTCTCCCCTTGGAGAATGAAACCCAAGTGGTTGATTTGATGTCGTTATCAATCAATCCTACTCTTCCTCTAGAGAGTAAACCCGATACTACCCATGTTTTTCTAGTTGATACAGAATCTACTGTGTTGGGGGGAATTCCTCCCTCTCCTGTGAAACCCCCTCCAAGTAATGAGGCCATCCTTTTTGATTGGGGTGCACTAACTAGACCTAGTCTTCCCTCTCACATTCCTTTCAAGATTATAGTATAGGTTTGTGGTCTGGCCATTCCTTAGACACTGATAGATGAAGGTTCGTCCGTTAGTATTTTATCCTCTATTGCTTGGAAAGCTCTGGGTTATCCTCAACTTGTGTCGGTTACCCAGACTCTGTTCACTTTTAACAGAAGAACCAGTCACCCTTTAGGGATCCTTCCTCAGTTTTCCATAACTTTGGGAGGGAAAATTGTCTTTATTGATGTTATGGTAGTCGAACACCCCTTGGATTTCTATTTAATCCTTGGGAGAGATTATGCCTATGCCCTGAAAGCTATTGTGTCCACTTTTTTTTGTGTGATATCTTTCCCGCATGATGGAAGAATTGTGACTATTGATCAACTTTCGTTTGTTGGCCCTGACTTGACCATCAACCCAATGAAATCCCTAAATGGTTCTTATATGTGGTAGGTATCACCCCTGCCACAAGTTAATTATGTGGTGTTATCTCTCATGACTTCAACTTCCAATGACTTGGATCTGGTAGTTTACATGGTGATTTCTTCAGTATGGCTATTGGAGCTTGATCTCCTTACCCCTATCACATACCTCGACATGTGTTCCTTCTGGAGCATTCTTCTTCCATCCAGTGAAGACCTCTTGGAAGCCATGACCGATATTTGTCCCTTGACATGGTGTCCTTCCAGAGGGTTATCCTCTCAGAAGCCATGATCAAGAAGAGGCCATGAGAATAGTTTCTCTTCTTTGTGGCAAACTCATTAAAAAAATGAAACAGAGGCTACGAGAATAGTTTCTCTTCTATGTGGAAAGCTCGTTAAAAAATAAAAGAGAGATATGGGGATTGAACCTGGAGCCTTGAGCATAGTTCTTTTCTTATGTCAAGCTTGTTAAAAAATGAAACAATCACCTCTCCTGTCAGGTCGAATCTTTCGCTAGATCTTATAGATGTCGAGTTGAGTCTTTCATTAGGTCTTGTATTTGAACCTTCTTTTCATCCATCTATATCCTTTTTCGCCATCTAGTATTGAAATTGGAGACAACCTCAAAGTAGGTGAATGAATTGAAGCTTGGGGGGCATGTCTCCAACCTTTGATTATCATTCTAGAGTTAATCCACTAGCCTTTCAAGTTGGGCGCATACCGAGCTTAGTATTTGTTCTTTCTCATGCTCGCAAAAACATGAGAATGTAACCGATTATAATTTTATCACTTTTTTAGACTCGTAAAGGTTATATGAAAAAGGAACCCCTTGGAGTCTCCTTTAATCTCTTTTCAAAATCGCTAAACATGAAAAGATTGCTGATTGATCCTGCTTCCTTTCACACTCGTTAAAAGGGTTGAAAGGGCGTCTTTTGAGTGGTAGTTTATCACTTTTTCGGCCTCGGGAGACTAAAATTACAAAAATGGACAACATTGGAGTCATCTTTAAGTTCTTTTCAGACTCTCTAAAAATGAAAAATCACCAAGTTTTCCTTCTCTGGACTCGTTAAACAAATCATACATTGATGGACCCATACGAGACCGAATCCTTACTTATTCCAGTTTGTTAAACAAAGGAAGAGGTACTTATCAAAGGTGAGTTATATTGCGCATGTGTTACCCTCCTCGAGCTGGTTAAATTAAAAAGAGGTACTTGTCTATCTGGATGGGGGGGGAAATTGAAGGAATCAAGCCTAACAATTTTTGCAAACATTACAAGTCACTCTTATGGTCACCCTTGAACATGAAACTTTTTATTTGCACGCATTTTTATATTGAACCTCTGCACTGAACCAATCCTCTTATTTTCTTTACTCCTTTGGGTCACCTGACGAAAGTCACAGTATGCACTGCATCATCATGTTTTGGTCCATGTCATGTTTCTGTTGTTGTGCCTTAGTGTTCAAGGGAAGTATCTACCTCGAGAGTCAACCAACACAAATTTCCTGTTTCAATACCCATGTCACAAGACCCTGGGTTGAGTCATCACTCTTATATGTACTTTTCCCAGGTTGCGACGAAGTTTCTTTTGAACATTGACACATATATTGTCACATAGATCCACTTTGTATTGGTCGTGGCTATGTCTTTTCTTCTTGTAGATCCACTGTGTATTATTTGTGGCTACGATTAGTTCAGGTCATAGGAGTATATATCCACATTGTATCTTTAGTGGATATACCTTTTTGTCAATATAATTATGGATCCACAGTCTATTTTATGGCAGCCACACCTTGAAAGTCTTTGTCACCCAAGCATAGGTATGCCTGCCTTGGGTTTGAAACATATCATAATATTTTTTTGATGGTTGTGTGCAGCTTCTACCAAGTTCTATGCATCCATACCCTTGCTGGAAAACTCTACAAAGTACTTCAGTCATTACGTCTTCTAACTTCACACTTTGGGGGGAAATCTGTTACACATCAAAATTACTCACTTCAATGATGACCAATTGTCATCATCGTCAGTGTTGCAAGTGTCTCATTTTGGTCGCAAGTGTCGCAAGTGTCGCAAACATCATACTTTCATCTTGCCTATGCCGTGTCTCTAATGACATGATAAGGACAATTAAGACACCTTCAAAGACTGGTTTAAGAGGGAGAAATAATCTGATGAGGAGTACAAAACTTTTTCCATGGAAGAAACCACTCAAAAGTCAATTTTGGAGGCTAGCGCCCCCCTACCCACTATCAGGGAGTGTCATTGCTCCATAGCCTTCTTTGGGGGAGCGTTCCAGCACCCTGTGCACCCTTCTAGGGGACTGCTGGGCCTTTTTATAGAAAATTTGGGCAGCGCTCCCCTAACCACTATCAGGGAGTGCCAATGCTCCCTAGCCTTCTTTGGAGGAGCGTTGCAATACTCTGTGTACCCTTTTGAGATAGCGCTGGGCTTTTTCAAGAGATCTTTGAATGTTGAGAAAAATCAGGGAAAAATCCCCCTCAACTATGGATTTTGTTGGATTCGAATCTAAGGTCAACGCTGGATCTTAGGGAGGATCCACAACTGATGGAGAGATATCCTCAACCTATCCCAAGAATCTCTAAGGTGGTTGGGTCTCTCCAAGATTATATAAGGAGGCCTTCTCATGGTGAAAAGAAGATGAAGTTTTAGAGATACCAAACTTATGATCTCATAAGTGGTATACATGGAAGTTTAGAGGCATCAAAATTATGATCTCATAAGGGAGATGAACAATAAGGCATCATCATTTTGATTGTGGATTATTGAGAAAAGGGTTGCACAAGGAGATATGAGAGAGGTTGTTTCACCTTCATCAAAGGTCTATACGTATTCTTTGTTGTTCTCATTAATATCTATGTGCTTGGCCTATTTCTTTCAATGTTGTGTATGTCTACATGCTACATGAACTTGTATTTCATATATAGATCTAGTTTTGGATTAATCATGGTAGAATAAGAAGTTGTTTTATCTTTGATGTTATTGATTTGCGGGACTTGTTGAGGAGCTTGGAGATCGAAGCTCAACTCGGACTGGAACAAGGACAAACATCGAAAAAGGTACATACATTTTCTTCCTTTTCTCTATTTGATTGACTTAGCTAGGTTTAAAAGGATGTCAGTGAACAATGTTAGCACATTTCTGTCTTGATCTTAGATATTTAGGGTTCAAGAGGAAATCCACTTATCCATAGGGGGATTTTCCTGTAACAATTACCACTATGGAATAATGTTCAACAATAATTTATGACAATTTCAGTAAACATCTTTGATGGTAACAAGCCTATTACTGAAAAACCTACTAGGCAATGGTAAATTTTTTCTTAACTAGAAAGATAATATGGATAGTACTTGAGGGAAATCAAAGTATAGATTTCATAGTAATTCTTAACAGTGAAGTAAATTTTTATGATAGTTATTTTTTAAAATTTATTTTCAGTCATTTAAATATTATGTAATATATGTATTTTTGTTAGTGTTTTTTCATGGATCTAAGAACATCGTAATTTTCAATACTGTTACACAATCGAAAATTTCTAAAGTTCAAAGAATAAAAGTATGACAATTTTCACATAAAAAACATAAACTACAATTTCAATTTCATACCAAATATCCATGAGCCCTTACTTATTCTCCTGGTTAATTGCATTGACATATTAAACTTTGTAATGTCCCCACTTTCGGAAATCATCACAGTGCAGAGGTTTATGATGACCAGAGTAGCCAGATGGATGTAATAGCGAGTACATGGGTTTTTCAGAGGCATTGTGGGGTCCATATTTCATTACTCATTCTATTTCATCATTATGATCCATTCCACACATATTGGCCTTGGTTCTATGGCATTCCGACGATTTCCAGGGTTTTCAGTATTTTTAGCTATAAGTCAATTAAATTCACCAAAGAGGTCATTTTGGGCACTATACTTGGAGGAAACTCTCAGTGTAATAGCTCATTGGAATTGGGAGAAACATCACTACAGGATAGGATGACGAGAAGTGACTTTCAGTGGCTAGGAAAGACACAAGGAGAGATAAGGTGTTTTTCAGAGGTAAAAAGGTTAATTAATTAATTAAAGTGATTTAATTAATTAATAAAATATTAATAAAATGAAAGTCACTTTGGAGGGACAAGGGGAGAAAAAAGTATAAATGAAAGGAAAGGGCCTCTACTCATTCATTCATGTATGCCTATCATTTTTATATCTCGCTTCTAGCTAGAGGGCCCATCTCTTGGGGGTTTTGAGGGTTTTGACTTAACAAACCATAGAGGACGATTCAGTGGTGAAAGATTCCACCTAGCTTGTCCCAATATTGGTCTTGGAGATTAAATACTCTCCCACACCATTCTAGTTCCATATCTACTTAGTGCAAGAGGGTTCTACACTAGCCATAGGCACCTGAAGAGAAGGAGGGTGCACCATTAGTGGTTTCCAGCATGGGTGGCACACCATTTATTGAAGGAAGGTTCGTTGCGGGCGTTTGAGGGATCCCTTGGAGATTTGAGCGCTTGGGTTTTACTTGCAGGGCCTTGGCCATGATTTCTAGTGCCTCTTGAGAGTGTTTTATCAAACTGATTATTTTCTAGAGCAATTGGACAAATTGGAGAGGAGGACATTTTGGAGATTCAGATCTATTTAGTTTGGAGGGGTTATACTTCAGATATGACCCTGAGACTTCACATAGTGACTTTCAGTGTCCCGATCTATATTTCTAGCAAGTTTCAGGGCATTTGGAGGCCTCCTTCATCAGGGCCGAAATTATAGGGTTTGACAGTTTTAGGAGGGTGCAACTCCATTGGAGGATTCAACATTTGGAGGAGTTTCCATTGGTATTTAGGTTTAATATTTAAAGAGGGGATTCTGCTCATCTTGATCTATAGTTCGACATATTCAACATAGAATATGGAGGTCTCCTTCATCAGGGCTGAAATTATAGGGTTTGATAGTTTTAGGAGGGCGCAACTCCATTGGAGGATTCACCATTTGGAGGAGTTTCCCTTGGTATTTCAGTTTGAGATTTTAGGAGGGGATTCTACTCATCCTGATCTATAGTTCGACATATTCTGCATAGAATTTGGAGGTCTTTGATAGTAGGTCCTAATTATTGAGGGTCTTCAGGGTTTTAGCAGGGCATGGCATCTTCCAACTTGGAGAGTTAGCATTTCTTACAACCCAGATCTACTCTTGCATTGGTCTTCAATGATTATTCGGCCTTCAGAGGCTTATAGTATATTCTATTGGATCATTTTGGAGCAGCTTCTATATTCTTTATTGGAGCCATTTGTTGAGAATTCCAGATCGACCTTCTTATTGTAGCAGGTTCTTCTATTTATGAATAAAAGAAGATTTGAGAAGTTTTGTCTTGTCTATCATGTTGTTGATCCTGCATATGGTTGAGATATGTTCCATGATTGTATCTCATTGTTTATTACTGCAAACACACATATAAAACATAATTATAACCCTAAGTCTAACCTAAGGGATCACTGTAATAAAAGTGTTTAACCAAATACCACAACCAATAAAATTTTTAAAAGACACCCAAAACCATGATGTTCCTTGCATCTTGGCTTGGGGACATTACAGTGGTATCAGAGCTTAGATTCCTGCCAGCCAATGGGAATTAGAACATGCATGCAGATCCATAGAGGGGTCTTCCATAAGAGGAGATGGATATTGTTAACATGATTGAGGAGTGTGAGAGGGAATATGAAACCATCAATAATTTCAAAGGGCTAATAACATTCCAATGGTTCCTATCCTATAAAAATCCTAGTTGGAGAAAAAAGAAGATTGCATGCTGGTTCAAGGAAAGGGAGGAAATCATATCAGCCTTCCGGAGGTACCCCATGCCCATTAGAAAACTAACACCCATTAGGAACACACAACTTTGCTACAGTTGCAAGGTGCCTTGGGAACCAGATCATAGGTGTAGGGGTAAGGGTAAGAAGCATATTATTGAGGTGCACTATGATAGTGATGATGAGGCATGTGAGGATGGATCGATTGATGTGTATGTGGAGTAGTCCGATGATGAGAGTGACTCTTGCACAAGGACTAGTGATAATGACTCTTTCACAGAGGATGATTATTTTAGCACACTTGAGGAGGATAGTGACCCTTGTATAGTAGATAGACAATCGGGTGGACGGGATGATAGCACTAGTACTTTAGAAGAAATATCACATGGTGTTGATGACCTTACACCCCAACAGAGTGGTGGCACTAGTGAGCACTCACATGTGTTAGCACCTACAGATGACCAACCTCCTATGGTGGTCGTGACACATCTGTCGTCTTTTCAGACATCCATGATAGCCACGTCACAGGAGGATATCAGTGGCATGTCAAATATGATGGAGGATCCTTATGTGAGGGATGCACACCATGGATGCATGGATCCAAAGATCCAAGAGGATACATAGGACGTGCAGATAGTTGATCCTACACTTATAGATCAACATGATGAGATTGAGTCGCAACTTTTGGAGATTCCATTAGTTGAGAAGATTGTGGAGATTGACAGGTTGATGGGGCACTTACTTCTAGGATCGGCCTGCAGTGAGGAGGATGCACTCTTTATTGGTCAGGATGACCATAACACGCGTTTGATACATCTATATGGGATCTAGGAGCAGATGATAGTAGTAGGATGAGTGCACGGGAGGATACAACCGCTCATATATGATACAATGTGATTCAGAGAGAGATAACACCTAGTGATGGAGTGCAGTGGGATACAGAAGGACCCAACAACACAGTATACAATGGACAATTCAACACAATATCTTCTGCATAGAGGGTTTTGGAGGATTCCAGAGTTGAAACTATCCAGACTAACACTAGCAGTGAGAGATGTGAGGTGACACCTCAGCATGACTATGATCAAGAGTCACACCACTTAGCGGGGCAACTGAGAGTCAGTGAGGATGTTGGTGGTCTAGCGGAGGAGCGCTAGTTGATGGATGAGCATAAGGAGTACCCAGTATCACTGATGAGTATGGAGAGTTATGATTCAGAGGCACATGAGAGGGTCTTTGAGACAATCAGGAACTCACCTACACATGGGGGCTCCATAACCAGGGGCAGTTTTGATGATACTTCCATTTGTGTCCCGAGAGGGATTGACCATCATGTAGAGGTTGATATAGTAATACACCCAGGATCCATGATGTTGCAGGGGTATACAGGGGATTGCCTAAGTATACAAGAGCATACAGTGGTGAGTGATGACTCACAGAGACATGCAGAGGTTTACAATGAGATCCAGAGGGGTGTATTGATGTGCAGGGACGAAACACACTTCGAGGAGAATGTATATGCCCCTCCTTTGTAGCAGTACATATTTATGAGAGATCACCTTCGAAGTATGAGCAATTTCATGGGAGATGAGACATGGAGAGTGGTTAAGACGAAACCACCTGACATGAGTCCATTTACCGTATGTAGCAAGACAGAGGTGGGTCATGATGGGTAGAGAGTTGAGGCTTTGTGTGTGATTATGAGAATCATAGGCCAAATGATAGAAGACAATGTAGAGGGTGAAATAGATATAGATACTCATGAGGATGAACATGGGGGACTTTTGGTAGTGATAAGTCTGACACAAGAGTAGCCAACAAAGACTAGAAGTGATAAAATTCCAAGTTTTCCATGGGATCCAAGAGTTCATTTTGTTAGCAGGATGTTCCACTACTAGATGACCCAGGTTGCACCAGAGAGCCACATACTCCACCTTGGGTTGGTTTGGAGTGGGCCTGCAGGGACTTGCCCTATGGGTAAAGGAAATTTCTCTATCTTGATCATTATGATTGGGCATGGATATGGTTGGACAGGTACTATTTCTAGAAAGAAAGTTTTACAGGTACAATTTTTGGACAGTAGGTCCAATGGCCACATGGATTTCAGCTTGAAGATCCAGGAGTGGAGGATCTAGTATACATACAGGGAGAAGTCAGGCAGGATCATCATGGGGAGCTTCGACAGAGGTTAGCATGGGACCTAGGGATTGTAGGGTTGGACATTTCGCTGACTAACAGAGGTGAGTGGACCTTTCCAGGGGGAATTTTTTCTAAATTTTCATTGAGCTTCAGTGTCGAGAGGAGAGCATCGCTTGCAGGTGTCTCACGGAGGTCTTGTAGCACCTCATTCTAGAATTAGCATGTGTAGTTGATGGAGGCCATATGGATGTTTGTAGAGACTTAGAGGATGGATGTATTTCGAGATGAGGGCATGTGTCATATGCAGGAGACTCCTGGAGTTGGTATATTTCAGGGTTATGCTTCCTAGGGGCTAGCAGTTCATGAATTTATATGGGACCCAAGGGAAGAGTGTATGAGTGTTCATCTTTGGATGGGTTCTACTATGTATCCCATAGGTGTACATGGGATCCTGGTATTTTATTTGAGGGGATTTGGTTATTTATTGAGGACAAACAATTTTCTAGTAGGGAGGACAATAATGTCCCCACTTTGGGACATCATCACAGTGCAGAGGTTTATGATGACCAGAGTAGACAAATGGATGTTGTAGCGAGTAAAGGTGTTATTGAGAGGAATTGTGGGGTCCATATTGAATTACTCATCATATTTCATCATTATGAGCCATTCCGCACATGTTGGCTTTGGTTCCGTGGAATTTCGACGATTTCCAAGGTTTTGAGTATTTTTTGCTATAAGTCAATTAAATTCATTGAAGAGGTCATTCTGGGCACTATACTGGGAGGAACATCTCAATGTAATAGCTCATTGGAATCGAGAGGAACAACACTACAGGATAGGATGAAAAGAAGAGACTTTCAATGGCCAGGGAAGCCACAAGGAGAGATAAGGTGTTTTTCAAAGGTAAAAAGGTTAATTAATTAATTAAAGTGATTTAATTAATAAAGGAAAGGCAAGGGCCTCTACTCATTCATTCATGTATGTCTATCATTTTGATATATGGATTCTAGCTAGAGGGCCCATCTCTTGGAGGTTTTGACTTAACAAACCCTAGAGGATGATTCGGTGGTGAAATATTACACCTAGATTGTCCCAAGATTGGTCTCGGAGATGAAATACTCTCCCACACCATTCTAGTTACATATCTACTCAGTGAAGGAGGGTTCTACACTAGCCACAGGCACAGGAAGAGAAGGAGGGTGCACCATGGAGGGTTTCCAGCAAAGGGGGCACACCATTTCTTGAAGGAAGGTTCATTGCAGGAGTTTGAGGGATCCCTTGGATATTTTAAAACTTGGGTTTTACTTGCAGGGCCTTGGCCATGCTTTCTAGTGCCTCTTGAGAGAGTTCTATGGGACAAATTATTTCCTAGAGCATTGGGACAAATTAGAGAGAAGGAGGACATTTTGGAGATTTAGATATATTTGGTTTGGAGGGGTTATACTTCAGATCTGACCCTGAGACTTCACATAGTGACTTGCAGTGTCCCGATCTATCTTTATAGAAATTTTCAGGGCATTTGGAGGCCTCCTTCATCAGGGCCGAAATTATAGGGTTTGACAGTTTTAAGAGGGTGCAACTCCATTGGAGGGTTCAACATTTGGAGGAGTTTCCCTTCATATTTCGGTTTGATATTTTAGGAGGGTATTCTACTCATGCCGATCTACAGTTTGACATCTTCAGCATAGCATTTGGAGGTCTCCTTCATCCGGGCCGAAATTAAAGGGTTTGACAGTTTTAGGAGGGCGCAACTCCACTGGAGGATTCAACATTTGGAGGAGTCTACCTTGGTATTTCGGTTTGATATTTTAGGAGGGGATTCTAATCATCCCGATCTATAGTTCAACATCTTCAGCCTAGCATTTGGAGGTTTTGACAGTAGGGCCAAATTATTGAGTTTCTTCAGGGTTTCAACAGGGCATGGCATCTTCCAGCTTGGGGCGTTAGCATTTCTTACGACCCATATATACTCTTGCATTAGTCTTTAGTGAGTATTCAACCTTTAGAGGCTTATAGTATCTTCTATTAGAGCATTTTGTAGAAACTTCTATCTTATTTATTGGATCCATTTGTTGAGCATTCCATATCGGCCTTCTCATTTTAGCAGGTTCTTCTATTTATGAATAAAAGAAGATTTGAGATGTTTTGGCTTGTTTATCACGTTGTTGATCTTGCATATGGTTGAGGTATGTTGCATGATTTTATATCCTCATTTATTATTGCAAACATACATATAAACCATCATTATAACCCTAAGTGTAACCTAAAGGATCAATGTAAGCAAAGTGTTTGACGAAATACCACAACCAATAAAAGTTTTAAAATACACCCAAAACCGTGATGTTCCTTGTATCTTGGCTTGGGAACATTATAAACTTGTTGAAGATTTCTCTCAGTGGACATTTGCGTTGTTTAATTATATGGAAAGAGTATGTTTGTGAGAAGCTTGATAGTATATTTGGGGATTTTGATGTAATCCAATATTGTGTGAACAAAACAAAATGTGAGGCGACTGGTTCTTTTGGCCCAGAAGCTATGTGCGAAGGCCATACAGGAGAAGGTGGAAAAGAGGAGGAAGGAAACATAAACCTCGTCTCTCAACTATTTACTGCATGGAAAGTGTTTGAGAGAATGGTTGCACACCAAGTTTTAGAAGAAACCGTTAGATAACATTTTTTGGTTGGAGATCCTCATAATAAGACATAAATTCATATTCCGATCAAGTCACTTTATGGTAAGAAGTTAGAAGTTATTCTCTTTATGGTAAGAAGTTATGGAAGTTATGCATGTGGGTTAATTTTAATAGCTATGTGATGGATTTAAAGAAAAAAATGGAGTATAGTTTGGAGATTTTGTTGCCCAATAATACCTTAATATGATGTTAAATTATTGGATGATTTCTTATCTAGTTGACTATCATATTTGCAAAAATTTAACTCTTATATATCAATATTGTAACTATATATTAATATTGTAACTAAGTGAAAAATTGATGACTACTAAAATGTATTTTAGTTATGATGTAGTAAAAAACAAATCTACCTTTCCAACTGATTTGAACTATTCTCATATTTCTAATACACCCCCCCTTTTTTTTCATCACTTACAAATGAGGCACTTGTCAGAATAAGCATTCAAAAAACTAACATAATCAACAACTTCATACTAGAACATGAAAATACGTGTGCACTAATTAAAGTAACAAATGTGTAAATATTTAATGTCCACTCCTCTATTAATATATCCTAGATCAATTATTTTCGTAATTGGAGGATTAAAATGAATGTTTCATAAGAATAGAAGAATAAGTAATACATTAGCATTCAGTAATCTATTATTAGAATAAGTAATAAATTAGGAAAATAAATTTCATATTTGTATAGTGTAATAATATATAAAAAAATAGCATTCACTGATGATGATGATGATGATTAACATCCACTAAGACTGAATTGGTCTATCGGACCTTAAGAGGGTAAGTGATTACTTGTGATTCTTTAGAATTTTATTTATGTTCTCGAAAATCATTAAGAGAAGCTTTCCAAGATCACCATACTTTTGTTGAGTTAAGAGGTTAGGAAGGTTGGTAGTGTGATAAATATTTTGAAAATGAGATCTAATATGGGTATAGGCTGCACAATCTAAGAGAAAGTGATTTTCATCTTCAACCTTATTAGTGTCACAAAGGTGACACACTCTTTCATCCCATGGTGTTTTAGGAATTGACCAATGCCCAGTTTCACTATGGAGCTCGTGAAAATTTGTTCTTATCTTAGCAATACTTATTTTTTTCTTTACACTTGGCAAAATAGATAGATAATTTTGATCTTCTAGATTAGGGTTGATTACATCTTTATAATACCTTAATTTTCTTTTTTCCTCTAACTCTTTATCACACCACATTTTCTCCTTGAATTTTGATTTGACATTTTTTTTAATATTATCTTTATTCTGCAAAATGGTTTCTTCCATGATTCCCCAATATCTTAACCAACACCGGGTGTATTTATGCCATACTCGCTTGATTCGATGGTGGTTATGACTTGATTTTGAAGCAAATTATGACATCCCATGCTAACACTAAATATCCCAGACCAACACTTTTCGTAATTGGAAGATTAAAATGAATGTTTCATAAGAATAACAGAATAAGTAATATATTAGGGAAATAAATTTCATATTGGTATACTGTAATAATATACCACCAAAAATAACATTCACTATGTTATTATGACATCCCATGCCAACACTTTATTTTGAAKMAATGGCTACAACTTTTTGTATTTTATTCATGGGAAACCATTACACTATCAAAAAATAGAAAAGCCTTATTAAAACTTCTTACAAGAGRGTTTAGGGTAGAAAATATATAGTGAAATTTATATCAAAATGACGTTAATTATTAAAGTCTAAACATTGTAATTCAGTTGAGTTTTATGCCTTTGGCTTTCATTTAATTGAATAATTTTGAGGCTTCAACATCTCACAATCTAGCCCATGGATACTTACAAAACGTTTGTAAAATCACAGAAGAATGAAAATGTTGAATATTTTCATAGACCCAAGTGCTCTTAGATATTGAAATCAGATACCATGTCAAATGTATTTTTACAAGTCACTTGTAGAATTTGGAAATAATATTTAGATTGTGCACTCCTCTTTTCTTTGAAATTGCAATCACCCATAATAATCTATGTTACACTTCATATTGTATGAGGTTCCACAATGTGATTTTCATCACATCAATGGATATTTGTTGTTGGTACTCTTGGCACATTAGAACAACTTGTGGCGATACATTTTCATAGAGCCCGTTGGAATCATGGCATCAGATCATTTGATGGAAGTACTTGGTTGAGGTAGTGTCACTTCTCCTTGGATGGATGATTATGCTGGGTTGTTTGGTTGTCTTCTTCCATGTTCTTTACTTTTATTCATAACCACTTGGTTTCATATTTGATCATTGTGGAACATTGTATCTCCTTATGGTATGGTATATATGCTTATCTTGAATATGCATGATGGTTCTATCCCCCCAAGGGGATAGATGGTGGTAGTAGGAGGTAGATGTGTCATGATGTCGTTGATGTTTCTTGGTGACTTAGTGCATTGATGTGTGATGTTTGTGTCACTACGATGGGTTGTTCCACATGGTCCTCATTAGTTGGATGTGTGATGGAGGATGCACTTGATATTGTATGGTTAACACCTTGTTGTGTCCGTTTCTCTTAGGATATTTCTATGGTAAGATGATTCATGTTGCATTTGTGGAGTTTTCCTAGGTGATATAAATTAATGTTGTAATTGTTTCTAGACATCACATAGGGGGGAACGTGATTCATGATGTTAGTACCCTCATTGATGTGTTATGTATTAAGTTTAATTTAAATTAAGGGGGGTAATACATGTGATTTGATGGTGATCTAAGATTTTCCTAAGGCTGGATCGTGATTTTAGATGTAATAATCCCTTTATGGTTTTGCAACTTAGGTTGTGATTTATGTTTTGTTTTTATCATGGTGGGGTTTTTCTATGAAGAAAGTATTTTATCTACATGGTACAACACTTTATTTTAGTGCACCCATCATTGGAACACATGTTCATGAAAATTTAATTAGTTGGTGACTATTGTAAAGGGACTATGGTTTTATTTCAACATTAACTTTGTGCATGCATCTTGAAATTGATTTAATTGTTCAATAGTTAAATTAATGTAATTTATCCATATTAAGATTAATATCTTTGGTTCCCTACTTTATTGGATTCCTTTTGACACTTGGATTGGTCATTTGGAGTTGGATGAGTATTTCTAGTGGGGCACCCTCCTTATTGGGCACAATTTTCAAGGAATGCATTATTGTATTTGTTTTTTGAGGAGCTTGACAGACTCTCATAGGGAACACTTCATTGGAGAGAATTTTATTAGTTTTTGGGTGGTTGAGGTACTTATATGGCACAACGTTCTAAGGTTCACCTCTCCAAGGTCTCTTATCTTTATTACATGGATATTTCAATACATTTTAATGTAGCTAGGGAGGATAATATGGGGTACCTATAGAGGTACCCAAGAGGATCATTAATGTAATATGTCCATAATCATGGAATACATCAACTTGGTATTTGATGGGTAATAAATAGGTCGACTATGTAATTAAAATGAAATAATATAATAATAAGGGCTAGTTGGCATGGACCCCTAGGATATCTCATGAGAAAGTATAAATATATATTAGTATCACTGTATTGGGTATGCTGATGTATTATTTTATATCAAACATGGTTTGTTGAGTTATTTATTCCATAAGGAGTATTTGATGGTGTTACCCTACCTTAAGGGTTCTTCTCTATATTTCTTTTGTTGTTCATGGTGAATGTTTTAGGTATTTATGAAGTTTGAAGTTTTATTTATCAACGGAAAGGGTTTATTCTCTTTTATATGTTTCAAGGTTTGCTACAAGGATTTTATATGACTTATATTCAACCTTGATACACATAATAAATAAAAATCCATAAAATATTATAATTAAACCCTTAAAATTCAAAGATAACAAAACATTTACCATAAGAAACACACAAATAGCGAGAAGAACCCTTAGGGTAGGGTAACACCATCAAATATTCCTTATGGAAGGAATCATTCCAAAAGACATGCTTTCTACAAAAAAATACATACAACACACCACCAATACAATTATACTCATGTGCATGTATACTTTCTCATAAATATTCCTAGGGGTCTATGCCAACTACCCCTTGTTTCTATATTATTTCCTTTTAATTACATAGTTTCAGGCCCATTTATTACCCATCAACTACCAAGTGGGACTACTCCATTATTATGGATACATTAAATTTATTATTAACTTGGGTACCTCCCTAGGTACTCCATATTATCTTTCATATGTACCGTACAAGATGCATTAATTTGCAAATGTTTTTGATGGTTTTCCTAGTGTGACAAAAACCACAAGTGTATACTAATGTAGGATTGTGGCAGTGTTATATTGGACTTCATATTGTGTTACGGTACCACAAAATATTTTTTGATTAATGATTATCCTTTGATTTTGATTATGGAACTATTTCATGAATTGATTGTGTTGTTTGCATGTAGAATGAACATTCTTTATGATTTTTCCACATACATATAATGGGGTTTTATAGTACCATTGGGAGAGGAGGACCAAAATTCATGTTTCCAACTATGAGCACTTCTTTTTCCATGGGTTGGGTTGAAAATATAGTGATCTTTTTACTTATATTTAGTCACTCTCAAGGTATAGATGAGGGGTGCATAACAAGGTGATAACCTTATTCCTTAGTGACCATTAGTCTCTCAATAAGGGAGATAAATGTTGAGTTAACAATGTTTTGATATTTGTACCATTCCCCCCACCAAGAAAGTTGCATCCTTGAAGGGCATGCAAAAACATGGCACCCTTGGTAATTATTGAAAGTTAACTTTGTAGAGCATGAACACACATGACACATTTGGTATCGGTTATAATTATCGAGTATACACTAAAATAAGATCGATTAAAAAAAAATAAAGGGAAAAAATGAGAAAAAATGATCATATAGTTTATGCATTTTAACATAAAGGAAAAAGTTAATTAAATGGATAGTAGTATGAATAAGCATATGGATTATTTAGTATCTAATAACAAAGATAAATGATCTAGTTAACTAAATGTTATTAATATAGATAAGTACATTCTAGTAATACATATGAAATGAAAATAAGATAATTAATTTTTATCTAAAACTAATTATTAGTGCATCCATAAATCAAGGAGAAGAAAAATGACCAGTAATTCAAATTCAAATAGAAGTGTGAGAAAAGAAAAGTGGGTTTGGAGAATTTAATAATAATTTATAAATAAATAAATTAGTAACTCCGTTTACACCCACTCAAACAGGAAATGAGGGGAGATGAAGGGGACACCTAAGAGTTAAAATAGGAAATGTGAGAGTTAGGTGAGGATAATTCATTATTTTGTATAATTAAATGAGTAGTTACATGTGCATATGAGTGACACATGGGTGGGTGAATAATAAGCAATTATTAATTTAGTAAGATATATTTTTGTGCAAATTGGACAATTTACTCAAGTCACATAACCAATAAAAGGAAAGGTTAATTTAAGAGGAGCATAATTTTTGCACCTTGATGATGTATTATTGTAGTGATTCTTGAGAAATTTCTATTAGTGAATATTAAGAGACCGGTCTATTGAAGAGTGTTTTGAAGTGTATATTTTCTTCCAAATATTAGTGGTTTCAATCTTCTCTTCAATTGGTATAATTTGGTACATTCTATATAGCCCCATTATATCTCGGGGGTCATTGAGG
Source organism: Picea engelmannii (assembly GCA_009831015.1). Lineage (NCBI taxonomy): Eukaryota > Viridiplantae > Streptophyta > Pinopsida > Pinales > Pinaceae > Picea > Picea engelmannii. The sequence goes on from ML779215.1 coordinate 2,137,620, forward strand.
AAGAAGACTACCCATTGGAGTTGGTAGGGTTGTCAATTGGTTGACTACTAAAGGATTGACAATTTGGCATAAGTACGAGTAAAAACTACAAGTTCAACATTTTCTTCACAAAATCGCCAATAAGACAGGGTGTAGATTTGTATTAAATTATCATTTAGTTTCATGTAAAACTTTTAAATTTAAGTCTATTTCCAATGGAAAATTCCATATCAATTATGCTTGGCATTTGAAGACTGTTTATCTATACTTAAGCTCGGTTGTTTCAATTAATTGCTATATATTTCAATTATTATTCATTTATTAAAAGATAAGAATATATGTTTATCTATCTATATATCTATCTATCTATATATAAACCCTCTTAATGTATATCATACTATACATATACACTACCATAATTGATCAATACTATGAGTTTCAATAGTCGAATAGATTTATATATTCCAAAGCGTTTTCATGGGTATTGAAACCCAGAAAGACCATATGAATGGAAGCCTCTTTATTTATGTATCGAGTTTGTCAATCCATTTTAATAAATTCTAGTAATAATTTGACCATAGATATATATCTATACTGGCATGGTTTTGCACCAAATCAACACCATAGCACAGTTTAAACTGTTCACACTAAATAATAAATAGAATGGGGATGGCCTCACACCAACCCATAACTATAAGAATAGATTGAAATATTTCAGAGTGGTATCATACCAACCCAACACAACATGAAAATCACTCACAACTTATATTCCTTGGAGATATTGGAACCATTCCAAAATTTTAGAGTAGCTCAAACTCGCCAAAGATTGATCCAGGTGGATCTCGGTGCCCATCCACCTTTTGTAGTGAATCAACATTTCAAGAATATGGTTTTGATAAACCATGATATTCACCCTTTTGATAGGGAATGTAATGTAATTTCATATTCATTTGTTAATTACAAACATCATGTAATGTGTAATGTCCCCTCCGTTACGACTAGGAAGGAGAAGCACCAAAGGTAAATGTTTTCTTTTTAAAGCATTAGGAAGTTAAGCTCGACACATAAATCACAAAAATGCATAATTAATGGCATCGTAATAAAATAATTGCAAGTGACTCATCTTCATAATCCATAACGATGTAACCAATGCATCGATCAAAATTAGTAACGACACATAATTAACAGATCATCGTATTGGATAACGACAAAAATCAACGAGTAACATAAATGGAGACACAAGATAAACTAATCAAAAGATAATCATAGAGAAATTCCCTCCCAACCTACCCTGCAAGGTTAGGACCTCCAGGACACGTAAGACTCACGCCCAACATTCATCCAATTGATTTTGACCATTTATGGTCTCAGGGATGGCAATTGTTTTGAGGAACAAGGAGATGTCTACATCCCACTAACACAATCAAGTCCAAAATCCAACTCGCTAAATCAACAAAATTAATGATAATCAATGGAGAAATAGTGTTCTAATGGCCAATCACACATCACAGAAATTCCAAAGAGAAAGAGAATTTAATTACTAAATCAATCGTACAATGACATAAGTTAAGGCACAATGTGTTCAAATTTATTTTATTTTCAAGGCACAAAAGCAAACATCTACTTTACTTCAAGGCACATGATTAATCAACCATTTAATTCAATAATAATCAACATTATCTCAAGGTGTGCGCATGATCTAAATAATTAATTAAACATAATCAACATCATTACAATGCGTGCAATTAATCTAAGCACTTAGGAATCATACATTAGCATTGTTACAATGCACACACATAATCTAAAGTGTAAGCATTTAGAAATCAACATTAGTCCATAGTGCAAATCAATCTAATTACTTAATCATCAACATCATCCATTGTGCAAGGGAAATAAAATGCTCAATCAAGTATACATTAACATTTTAGTGGCACAAGAAGTAAACTACACACATGACCGTTCATACATCGCTTTCATATGATGGAACAAAATAATTATCAATTAAATTTAAGGCGTAAAATAAGTCTAATCTATTAAATTTAGGGCGTAAGAAACTAGTTACTCGTCCATTTATTTCCACACGCAAGAGATCTAATCACATCCATTCAATCATACATCATCAATGTTTAATGGTGCAACATGATATTCTACTAAACCCTATAATTTTCCATCCATCAAGGCAAGTAAAGGAGAAATAGGATATTCATAAGGATAAATAAATCAAGAATGCAATTCAACTTTATCTCGAGTAGCATAATTATACATCTCAATTTAATGGCATCTTCTAGGAGCATGTGAGGGAATGTCGAAATTCATTTTCATTAAGAGAACCCATGCGAGGATGTATCCTCACAACCATACATTATGTTAGCACTACTTACATTATGTATCCATCTATAACCCAAAACATCGAGTCTTATTAAATAGTAATAAGGAGAAATTCATAGTTGACTTATAATTTTATTTAAATAATTAAAGCTCAAGTATATTTAATGGGGATAAACCATGAACACTTGGACGTGAGCCCCAGGTTTATGAGTGACCTCCTTGGATTACTTGAGCATTGTATGTAGCACTTGGACACATGACTCTAACTACTTTATCATTGCAATCAAAATTTGTACATGAGACCCAATTTTATGCTCAATTATAAAACGATTGTTGTCCTTAATTATATCAGTTGACTTCGACCCATTTTTACCTTTTATAATTATCATATTCAATATATAATCATAATCATCTGCATAAGTGTAAATTATTATAATTAATTATATTAATCCATGGCATTATATCATCGTCAAGATTAAAATGATCATATTAACATCTACATTGTTGATGAAATTAGGATATTAAAATGAGCATATTAACATCCACAGTATATTAAATGAGCACACTAACATCTACATCATATTATCATAATCTGTTGAGGGTATTCATCAACGCTGGGAAAATGTGAAACAAACAAATGCAGGGAAAAAGAAGCCAAGGGGTTGGGATACATACAAATCACATAGGTGATAAAATCCACCCAAAACACAGAGAAAACTTGCATGTAAGTTGCTAGTAAAAGGGTGGAAATACAGAGCCTTTAGCTCCCGAAAAAAATAGAGCAAGGACACCCAAAATTGTTGGGAAAGATAAGGAAGGATAAGATCCTTTACTCCTCATAAAAAAGTAGAGAAAGACACCCAAAATTGTCGGGCCAGAGAAGGAGGGTGCAAAGCCTTTATTCCTCAGAAAAAACACAGAGAAAAACACCCAAATTGCTTGACAAGAGAAGGATGGCTCAGGGCCTTTAATCCTCAGGAAAAAAATAGAGAAAAACACCCAAATCATTGGGTAGGAGAAGGATGGCGTAATGCCTTTACTCCTCAGAAAAAATGCAGAGAAAAACACTCAAATCGTTGTTCAAGGGAAGAAGATAATTGCAGAGATAAATCAGGGAAATAAAACACCAGGAGGGAGGTCTAATTTGGGAGAAAATTTAAATGCCATACATAAATAAAATTAGTGATTAAAATGCCTAGATGGAGCTCTAAATTGGGAGAAAATATAGATTCCATACAAAGAGATAATCAAGGATTAAAATGCCAGGAGGGAGCTCTAAATTTTTCACAGATGATGGTGATGTAAATGCGTTGGGAAATGGTGTGAAGGCATTGATCCTTTACCCTCAAGAATACGTAGAGGAAAAAAAAAACGTGCTAATTATTTAAAGGGAAAAACACAGGGAAACAAAAATAACAACAGAGAGAAAGGAATTAAATGCAAGGTTACAATCCACCCCCCACATCAACACATAGGAAAAAAATTGTGAAGAAAAAGAGATGCAACTCGCTGGAAAAAGTCAAGAAGGGAAACACCGAGGTGAATACAATGAGTGAAATTGCTGAGAAAAATAAATCACAGAGAAACAAAAAGGAAATCTCATTGAGGTTTCATAGTAAAAATCACAAGCATAACAAGAATCATCATACTAACTAAGCCTTAATAGCTAATAGGAAAATAACAAACTGAGATCGCTCTCAGTGATCTATACATCAAATTTTTAATCCCATTTCTTGGCGAATTCTAAGAACGCATTACAAATTAAATTTTTTGCAATTATAATCCTCAGGAGAGTATCGTAATCGAAGCCGATAATTCAAAGATGTTCTACCACGCTTGCACTCCATCCACCTCCCTTATTCCTAACCGTGGATACTTCATCGGTACCTCCCAACCAACAATATGGGTACTCTTCTTCCCTCTTATCCCCCTGATCCACAAAGGGGCCACACAAAAACACAACCAGAATCCTCTAGCTCCCACCTCACCTCACAAGGTAGAGCCACCACTCTCTCTCTCTCGAGCAAGATATCCCAACTCTCACAAGTAAAACCAGTCAGAATTTTTGCAGCATAACCTTGCTCATAACCAGTGTGATCCATTCCTTCTCTCAGCCATTTGTTTTATATAATTTCCTTAGTGACAACTTGTCATTTTCACATTTAATTCAATTTTTTAATTTAATTAGGAATTATTCCCCCCATAATCTTGTCACCCGTTCCCTTAGCTACACAAGTAAATCCACAATTTAATTTAATTAAAAGTCAATTTCCCTCATCCATCCTAAAACTTCTCCTAAAATAACTCCTAGTTGTCCCTTTATTCCCTTTATTTCCCATATGTGACTGACAACTTTCTAAAATAGATTTGATTTAAAATAAAAATGTTCTCTAGTTCTTTTTTTTTTAACATAAACGGTTATAGAATATATTAATGGGGTGGTCTAGCCACATATTCGATTACAAAATGGCCTCGAATTTCTTTGGGACTGTCTTTATGATCCATTCTACTTCTATAGCTATAGACTTTTGAACTAAACTAGATCCTGTACGCCTTCAAAAAGAACTGGTATAAAGTTAATTGTCGAGACTCCAGTCACTGTTTCAGCATCTGTCTCAACATTGTTTCAGCATATGACTCAGCACTGTTTCAGCAATTCCAGCGGTGTTTCAGCATATGCTCCAGCAATGTTTTAGCTTATGTCCAGCCTTGTGTTTCAACATTATTTCAGTGACCCGGTTCGACTGCGGGTCATTACATCCTTTCTGACTTGAAAGTTTTTTTGTTTTTTCCTTTTTGGCATTGTCTGCCATTCTTTGCTTTGAAGAGGGTGTCTTTCCTTTGGACGTGGAGGGCCTTCTTCATCAGTTGAGTCAGAGATTTCTTCATCTTCTAAATCAGCCCAGCTTGAGACCTGGAGTTTGGGCTGAGAAATGCCTGGCATTATGCTTGGATCAGATTCTGCCTGGGCATTCCCCTTGGGCTCTTTAGGGGAAGGAGGTTGTGGCTCTTGACCAAAGGAGACATTTTTCGTTTTCTGTGGAACAATCTCTGAATCTTCCTCGCTTGAAGTATCATTAGCCGGAATGCTTTGATGCTCAGGAAGAGCTCCGACCCACCATGTAGATTTGCGTTGATTCTTGGGGTTTCTATTTTTCTCAGGGAGCTTCTGACATTTGATGGCTAAGTGCCCTGTTTCAAAACAATTTCTGCACCTAAACTGCAGATTCTCGTAGTCTATTTTTTGCGTCCAAGAATAATTCTTCCCTTGAAGAGTGATTTGCACTGGGAATACTTTACTGAAATCCATCTCTACACAGATCCGAGCATAGGTAGTGAAGCCACATTTGGTTTCCGAACTGCTTCTATGAAACTTGCCAAGAGCGTTTCCAATATGGCTAAGAGAAGAATCCCCCCAGAAATGCATAGGCAGACCAGGGAGCCTAACCCACACGGGGGCCGAAGGGATGGAAGCTGAGGAGGGGTCGAAAGAAGGGGTCTAGAGCTGCAGAGATAGACCCGACCTGCCCCAGATTCAGGGCCCAGAGTTGAAGATCAAATCTCTATCCTTAGCGGAGGCAAAAATAACGACGAAGAAACCTTTAACACACGGGCGAACGTGAGCTTCGAAGTCGAGGAGGGGAGTCCATTGTGTAGCAATCTAAGAATGCAGATCTGCCAGGCGAGGCCAGTAGCCGTTAAACCTGCAAAATAGAGCATTAGATCTAAAAAAACCCTCGCGGTTCTCCGCTTCCTCAGGTACAGGGATCACTGGATCTAGAGCTTCACGAACCACAGGAAAAAAACTAGAGGAGAGGCCTTGGACCGCGTCCTTGAAGGAGGGCGGAGCTGGAATAAACAGGGCGACTGAGGATGCGCCTGTCACTGCTTCCAGAGGATGTGGCTGAGCAGAGGAGGGAGGAGCTCCAGATGGGGAGCTGGAGGGTTCGCCCAGGCGTCGAACAGAGGGACATTTGGGGGGCGAGCTCTGATGAGGGCCGAGCTAACGCGAAGAGGCGCGCGGAGCTACAGAAGAGGTCTCCGCCATCTCTAGGGTTTTTTTCCTAATCGGACAACTTAAAGGTGGTGAGCTTAGCTCAGAACGGTTAATTAGGCAGCGAGCAACGACCATGTTCGGGTTTGAACCCGAGACCTGACCGTCATTACATGACCGACCTTACCACTACGCCACACCCACGACCTAAAGGTGGTGAGCTTGGCTCAAAACGGTTAATTAGGAAGCGAGCAACGACCATGTTCGGGTTTGAACCCAAGACCTGACCGTCATTACATGACCAACCTTACCACTACGCTGCACCCACGACCTAAAAATGTTCTCTAGTTAGACTACACTCTAGATACATTTCTATGCTTAAATATTCCTTCATGCTTTATTCCTTTCCTATTTTAATTTTTAATTTGGTATTTACTCGCATAAAGTGTTGGATTACTGAGAGGGGGGGTGAATCAGTAATAACGTAATTATAATCCTTTTTCTTCAAATTTTATATCAATGTAGAATTATTATCCAATAATGAGCAGTAATAAATAAACAATCACACACATACACAGTACACCAGTCTTTTACATGGAAACCCAAATCGAGAGAAAACCACAGAATGTTTTTTCTTATATTTCTTGAAGAATTACATTCATTGGAAGCACCAACTTCCTTTGTTTTCCAGCTGCAACTAGAAGGAGGCTCCAACCCCCTAGTTTCTCAGGCTACAACTTGAGGGAAGATCCAACTCCCCAAATCTCTGGCTACAACTAGAAGGAGGCTACAACCCCCAATGTTCTCCGACTACAACTGGAAGGTGGCTACAACCACCTATCCTTTCCCCGTCCTGCCACCCTGAAGTAGAAGTAGAATGATGGAACCACTGTCACACTATCACTGTGAGATATACCGTTGTAAACCTGTACCAATAAATATGAACCATGCATCAACCATGCATCAACTTGTACCTCAACTTGTAATCAACCTGTACCACAAACAAGTGCATCAACCATGCACCAACCTGTAATCAACCTATACCATAAACAAGTGTGTCAACCATGCACCAATCTGTAATCAACCTGTACCATAAAAAAGTGCATCCAAACATGTACCAAGTATGTTCCAATCATGTGTCAACTACTCATCAACTATGAATCATCAATAGGTACCAACATCATCAACTATACACCTCATGTATGTGCGCTAACTCATCAACTACTTGTCTCAACCATGTACTCAACATGTACCTCAACCAAAATCCCTTATCAATTTCATCATCCAAATCTGATTTGTAGTTATGTAATAGACCTGGTGTATATGATCACATTCCTACAAACCTTCCTTAACTTTAACAACAAGAGACTAACATTTTCATCAAACTTTTCTTTAGTCTCACATGCCTAGTTTTGGATTAGTCAACAACCCTAACTTGAAGTAATAATAACTTTGAACCTTTAATGCATAAATATCTGAAACTGATATACAATGTTCTTCAGTGTTTTTTATTCAATTCCTCCAAGTGACACTACTTGGAACCTCTCAGAAAAGGACTTATAGCAAAAATGGCATACCTTGTTGAATTCTGGCTTATTCTAGAGAGAGAACTTGTAGAGCATGCCCCACACAAAATATTTGATGAAATGATATGAAACTATTAAAAAGAATACTAAATATTGTATCCTAAGAAACACATTTGGTCTCACTAAATTTGGATTTTTTATGAAGAAGTCATGACATTTTTACCCGGAACACCTGATTTTGATTAGTTTCAGGACTGGCCACAAACCCTATTTTCCACAGAGTGTAACTCCCAAAATACAATGACCCACAAGCTGAATTTTTAACCATAGATACTTGGATATGTTTTCTCACTTGAATAGAAATTTCAAGATATTAATAATTATATAAAAGAAGTTATAGAGAAAATGGGGAGATGACCTAAAAATAACATACCTTAGAAAACACCATCAAAAGAATTTATCCTTCCTTGCATTTCGACCTTCTTTTCTTCACTTTCCTCGGAATTTCGGCTTAGATATCATTTGTATACCTCAGGAACCTATATATATACAATATTCTCAAGTTTAATTCAAATGAGAGAGCCTTTCCTCTTATTTATACTCTCCAAGTAGCTTCCTTAAAAACATCTTCTAGGTCACTTGGCCCCACTTCCCTTATTTTAGGGTTGGGTCCACTTCTAATTTATCCATTAAAATTATTGTTGAAATAATTTATTTTGTATTCAATTTGAATTATAATACACTCATCACTTCACTTTATTATTTACCTTTTAAAATCTCTTAAACCACTTTGATTACTTTGACCTTTTGGGGCTTCTAGATGACATATGAGGGTCCTCCAACTTCGTAAGGCCATAACTCTCAAACTGTGAGGAGTTATGTGATGTTATACATACCACCAGAAATGGAATGGCATGTACTATTCATATATAATAGTATTATCTGAAAATATATCATAATGCATACCATTACCCATCAAACAAACTTGGGTCCATTACCCAAACCTAGGGTCTCCAACTTCTCATGGCCATAACTCTCTAACTGTGAGGAATTATGTGACGTTCCACATACCACCGGAAATGACTTTACAAGCACTATCCATCTAGGATATTTTCCCTGACAAATTCACTTTCCTTCATATCATTATTCTACAATTAAGTGTGGGTTCTCTTACTGCACAAAGCGTCTTCCCGTGAGGGCTTTCACCATAAGGGGACTACTTTGGAGTTCATGCATATTTACTTCTTATCAACCATGAAAAAAAAATAATGATTCATATTTACATCAAACACTTTTGGGTCCATTACCCAAACCTTTGTGCTATGGGTCTTTCTTCAAGGGTTGACATCAATGACAACCAACCTTAATCAACACAAAGTGTATTAAATCACTCTTTAGATTTGTTTTATTTTTATCTTTTGATTTCATAAATTGATTTACTTCACCCCTCATTATTTAATTTATAAATTATTTTTTAGTCTTCTCACTAATATTAGTCTTAGGCTTAATTACATTTTTATTTTCACGAGCTTAGAACCTTAGGGATTATGATTAATAAATCCATTATTTAGTTAGTTAATTAATCAATTAATTAATTCAGTAGGTGCTCAAGATTTTATAAGGTTTAACATTCGCTCAAAATTTTCTAGGCCACCTAGATTCATTGACTCATTTTTTTTTAAATACCGTGATGTGCCCATCAAGACGCACTGAGTAGTCCAAGGGTGCAAGTCACCTTTTATTCAAATTTTAATTACGCGACATGCCCTTCAAGATGCAGTACGTGCTCCAAAGGTACCACTCACCTTTGACTAGTTTTGGTCTCTTTCCAACCCTTGGAGTCAATAATCCATTCAAGCAACCTTGTGAGAGACTAAGGGCCTCTAAGGAATAAGGACCATGCCTTATTGCATGCCTCTTAGAATCTTCATGAGAAACTGTCTTTATGCTCCCTCATGGCATAGTGGATCTCTAGAACTAGGTAATCGTTAACCTACAATTTGAGCCATGACGAGAGTGCTAGTAGGTTGTGACAGGGGTGCTTCCACACCTCTCGCTCAATATATGGTTGTTGTGCATGGCCCCTTTACTCCTTATGTGATTCTGATTAGAAATAAATCGTCATCCTGCATCCATCACTGAAAAATTATCAATGATCCATAAACAACATCATAATATACCTAATCATATGTCACATATGCATAAATAAAATACTCAAACCAATACAATCAACTCCCTGACTCGATCCAGAGTCCAAGGAGGTCCATTGATGCCATTGAAATCCTCAATATTTCAAGTGTCATGCACACTCAAGGGAAAATCGTCAATAGCATTTGCTAATACATAGATATCCAATAAAATAACATCATAATACATCAACATCATCATAAGATTCCATGAGCGAAACAAACAACATATACTAAAACCGGATCACTTACACGCAAGTGTCCTCAAGAATAAGTCAATAACATGTGATCACAAGAGTAGGATGTTACATAAATCCCCTCTTGTTTTAAACTTCATCCCAAACTTTTACAGTATATAAATGCAGTAATAAAGAATCTGACAAGATCTAAAAGTCTAACTATCAAATAAATATGGAAATTTTTAGCGCATATCATATGTGTCCTCCCAAGTAGCCAAGCATGGACTATAATTTTCCCACTGGACCTTGACCTGATTGATTTTTCGACGCCACGACTGTCAAATGTGATGGTCCAGAATGCAGATTGTCTCCTTCGTTATTGCACCCTCCTCTGACACCTGCAATGAACTCATGTCAATCACATGTGTAGGATCACTAACATAATGTCTCAAAACAGATACATGAAAAACATCATGCATACGCCTCAAAGAATCAGGAAAGGATAGTCGATAGGCCACAAGTCCTTTATTTTCCACAACTTCAAAAGGTCCCACAAACCTAGGAGATATTTTAGCACCCTTTCCAAACTTGATTGAACTCTTGTACGATTTCACCCGTAAGAAGACTCGATCACCAAATTCATCACTACGGTCAACACGATGTGCATCGACGTAACTCTTCTGTCGATCTTGCGATTCTTCAATCCTTTGTCTTATCATTTACATTTGTTCTTCCATTTCTTGGATCACTTATGATCATACCAGGACCCTATCCTCAAGTCGATCCCATCTCAAAGGCGTCTGACACGGTCACCTGTAAATAAACTCAAATGGCTCCATCTTAATGGTGCTTTGATAGTTGTTGTGGTACATAAACTCTACCAGTGGAAAGAACTCTTCCAAACACTTATATTGGTCCATCATGTACATATGAAACATATCCTACAAGAATTGGTTCGTTATTGTTTTCTTCCCGTCTGTCTCAGGGTGATAAGATATACTACAGTTAAGTTGGGTTCCCAAGGCCTCTTGGAAACTGGTCCAAAATTGTCCTATAAACACTGATCCTCGATTAGATATGATCCTTTTAGGCACACCATGCAATCTCACAATCTCGCTGATAAAAAATATAGCTATGTCCGACGCATGATACATGATACGCATAGGGATAAAATGTGCACTCTTCATTATAGTTCCAACTAACATGAAAATCGAGTCGTGCCTCCTTGTCGTCAACGAGAATCCCACAATAAAGTCCATAGAAATGACCTCCCATTTTGATTCCAGAATATTGTATGGTTGTACTAATCCTACCATATGTCTATGTACAACCTTCTCTTTCTGACATTCTAGACATCTATCCATGTATTTAACTATGTCCGCCTTCATTCCTTTCCAGAAGAACAAGGGCTTAAGGTATGCCCTTATCTTCGTGACTCCTAGATGAGCAATGTGCATTGCTCTATTAGCTTCTCTTAAGATCCAACTTCTCAATTCATCGTTAGGCAGTACAAAAATCTTGTTATTATACCTCATTAATACGTCATTGTCCAATGAAAATCCCTCAAACTTTGGTACCAACATGGCATCTTGTTGGATATTTTCCTTAACCTCTTTATATTAGTCATTTTCGCACTATATAGTTAGAATATTTTCTCGAAGATTCTTCTGAATAGGTATTACTGAAAATGTGTGTGGTCTTCGACTCAATGCATCTGCCACTCTGTTCACGGTTCCTTTTATGTGGGTAATCTCAATATTGTATTCGCTAAGAAGTTATGACCAACTCCTTTGTCTCACGTTCAAGTCACTTTGCATAAAAATGTGTTTCAAACCACAGTGGTTCGTTTTCAGTTGGAATTCATGTCCAATGAGGTAGTGTATCCATGCTCTTAGGGCATACACAATGGCTAATAACTCCAAATCACACGTCATGTAGTTTTCTTCATGTTTTCTTAATTTCCTTGAGATGTAAGCGATCAGTCGACCATCTTGCATCAAGACTCCGCCTAAGCCTTCTTTGCATGCATCTATGAATACTAGAAATTCCTCGGCCATGTCGAGGTATTTTAGTATCTGCGTTGTCGTCAACAACTCCTTGAGCCTTTGAAATTATTCTGTGCATTTCTTTGTCCATAATTTTTTTTTTCTTCTGCAATTCTGTAATCAGATTTGCTATCTTTGAAAAACCTTCGGCGAACCGTCGGTAATATCTGCTAAATCCATGAAGCTATCTAATTCTGGTAAATTCGTCAGTGCAAGCCATTCCATAATAGTCTCTACCTTCAATATATCCACAATGATACCTTCACTGGAGATAACATGACTTAAATAATTAATCCTCGATTGGTAAAAAGAGCATTTTGACAGTTTCCTGTATAACTTGTTTTCTCGTAAAAATTGTAGTACGAAGCGCAAATGTTCACAACGTTCTTCCTTCATTTGAGAATATATCAATATGTCATAAATGAATACTTGAACAAACTTGTCCAAGTATTCGGGGAACACCCCATTCATCAATCTCATGAATACCCTTGGGGAGTTTGTCTATCCAAATGGTAAAATGATAAACTCGTAATGTTTGAACCTCGCCTTGAATGTGGTCTTAGGAATGTCTTCCTCCTTGCTACATAACTGGTGATATCCTTATCTTAATTTGATCTTTGAAAACACTTCTATGCCTTTAATTTTATCAAACAAATCGTCTATTCATGACAATGGATACTAGTTCTTGATCGTTTCCTTGTTCAATTGACGGTAGTCAATACAGAGTCTCCACAACCCATCCTTATTTCATATGAAAATAATAGGTGCATCCCATGGTGACACACTTGGACGTATAAGTCCTAGGTCCAACAACTCCTTCATTTTCATTTTCAAGTCCTGTAACTTAGGCGTTGACATCTGATAAGGTATTCTTGCAATCAGTTCGGTTCCAAATTTTAATTCGATGGTAAATTCCAATTCTCTTTCGGGTGGAAAACCCGATAACTCCTCTCGAAACACGTCAGTGAACTCTCATACTACCAAAAGGTTTTCTAGCCCTTCTTCCTCACCCTTGGAATTTAGCGCTATGATTGCATATAAATTACATCCCTTGCGCATGCTCTTCTGCAGCTATAGCAAGGAAACAAACCTGAAGGGCACTCCCTAGTTTCTTCCCAGGATCACTCATTTATGTCCCTCATCATTAGTCAAACTCAACCATTTCTCCTTACAGTTGAGTATCACATCATGCAATTCCAACCAGTCCATACCGATCACGACGTCATAAGATCCTAAGAATGTGACATATAGGTTTACCTTCATTACAAAATCTTTGAGGTTGAGGCTACAATCTTTAACCTTTCGTCCGGCCTTATGCTTGGAACTCAAATCCATTTCCACATAGCTAAACTCACCCTATTTGACTGCCTTTACCTTAATTCGTTTTAGCACTTAACCAGAAATAAATCTCTCTATCACACCATGATTTATCAAAACACTAAATATTTGGTCAACGATGGTACTTGACATCTCGAGAATAGTAGAATGGTGCTTGGCTGGTGGTTATTCACCATTGCATGAATCTGGCGGGCCTTCCCAAAATATCCAAGGGTAGTGTGTGCAACTGACTCAGCTTCTCTGGCTCTCTCAACCAGATAATCTCGTTGGCAATGTGGCTCTCCACATGTCCAATATCTTGTCTTCATCCTAGTACTCCTTGTCCCCAAAGTAGTAGAGGATATCCCACCAACCTAAAACCCTAGTTTGTTCTGTTGAAAAGGCCTAAACTGTTGTTTTTGTGGACGACGTTGTTTTTGGTGTTTTGGTCCTCTATAGAGAGTCTGCTACCGAGACATCATTCATCGTGGTGTTGTGAATGTGGATCCTCTCTAAGTACTTTGATACCCTTATGGATGTCTAGCTGGATTTTGATTCTTCTGCGCACCAGATGTCACCTATCTCATCGGTCACATAAAATTCCTTCCCTGACCCTCGTTGATCAGCTCTTCCTTAGCTATGAGGGCCTTCTAGAAAACATCATGCAACGTCTGAGGCATTAGGATCCTCATCTTCACACAAACACTGATGTTAAGTCCAAACACAAACTTGTTTACCTTGAGCTTCTAAGTGTTCATATGTGGATCATACCTAGGAAGCTCCATGAATCGAGCCTCATACTCAGGCACCATACGACCACCCTGTCGCAAGGTGTTGAACTCATTGAGTTGGTGCTCAATGAATTCCTATGAAAAATTGATCTGGATTTTATGAGAAGAATGAAATGAATACATATCATTAAAATATACTTAACACAGAATAACAAAGATACAATAAAAAAAAATTTCTATTCAATAAGGAAATAAGATGAAACTGTAAAATGCAGTGGAAAACAAGCTTGTTGGAATGGTGGCGGCTTATCTCTGAGAAGAGAAGTGACGACTGCGCTCATTTGCAAGAATATTATTAAAATGAGGCTCTGAAGGAATTTTTACAATAAGTAGGAATGTCAAAAATCCTAGACATCCAAAAACCTAACCGTAGGAGATGAAGTGCTAAAAGTCATGTGGGCCCCATTTGGGTAAGTTAGTACATCAACTTCCCAGGGTCGTAACTTTTTCATACGATCTCTGTTTTAGGCGAATGATAGCTTGTTGGAAAGGTATCATCGAGGAGATTAATTTTAGGGGATGAATTAGATACTTTGAGTATAAATGAGAATATTGATTCCAAAAAACCTTCATTTAGGCCCTCAAAATGGCCCCAGAAGTTAAAAACTACTAAAAATAGTAAATTCTCAAAATTGTCAGACAACTGTTTTGAGCGTGTTGGAAAAGTTGGGTGGCCACTGATATCCACCTGTATCAATAATCCCTCCTTAGGAATAAATTTTGTACATTGCATTGAGTTCCCCAATTAGATGAGGAAATTTCTGTTGAATTTGGCCCTAGGTGAGCCACTTGCCTTGGTGGAGGAGTTGCCCTACTTTGATGACTCAATAAAGTTGGATCCTTTGTTGTCGAGTGACCTTGATATTTTTTTCCACAATCCGATCACTCAATTCATGTTGCATGCATTCAGGGTTGATATATGTTGGTGTCAACTTCTCTACTATCTCTGAGGTGTCCAATAATTGTGGTAAATATGGCCAAAGGAGAGCCATGTTGAAGAGTGGGTGCAGACCAAGGAAAGGGGGAATGTTGAGCTCAAAAGAATTGTAACCCACAACCTTGGTTATGGTTTATGACCCATAATAGAGTGGGAGAATCTTTCAATGGGGCACTCTAAGGATTTCTTTCTCCAAGTGAAACCAAACTTTGTCTCACACCTGAAAATTATGTGGCACCAGATGTTGATCATGGCCCTGCTTGTACTTGGCATTAGACTTTTGTAGAATATCCTGAACCTGTTGGTGGATGTGATGGATCTACTCAATGAACCAGGTGGATTTTTCAGCTTCTAGTGGAGCAGAGGATGATTCAACCGAGGTGGTAACTAGGGGTAGTGCAACATCCATGCGACCCAGTGGTTGGAATCCCAACCGCACCTAAAAGGGGTTGTGGCCAGTTGATCTATGTAGGGATCGATTGTAGCTATGATGGAAATAGGGAAGACTCTCATCCCATGTGTGGGTTTTTTTTGAATTGTACATATGCAGGGTATGTACGATCATCCGATTGATGACCTCAGTTTGGCCATCTATGTGGGGGTGGAAGAAAGTGTATTTGGTGATCCTAGTATCCAGTAGTGACCAGAGGCTTGACTAGAATGTGCTGAGGAACCGACTGTCATGGTATGAGATAATGGTTTTTGGGATCCCAAAATGTACCCATACTTGTTCAAATAATATATTGGTAGTGGCTTCTACTGTGATTTTCTTCTTGCAAGTGGTTAGAATTGCCATCCTGTAAAAGTGATAAACAACCACAAAAACATAGTCATTTTCCCTCTTGGTGGACGAGAGGCCCGACATGTAGTCCATTGATATGGATTCCCATGACATGTCAGGAGTAGGACTAGGGGTGTACAGTCCCTGTTTCTTAATGGTCAGTTTGGCAATAGAAAAGGTGGTGCAAGACCTGATATACTTGTCGACTTCTTGTCGAAGTTTCGACCAATAGAAATGTTTCTGCAGCACTGCCATTATCTTTTCAATGCCAAAGTGTCTTGCCACCCGACTGTAGTGAGATTCCCAAATAATATTTGTGAGCTTGCTTTATGGAACGCAGATATGGCCTAGATGGCACACCAACCCATCTTGAATATGGAAATTAACGACCACTGAGTTGGATTCCAACATTTGGTAGGTCGTTGAGAAGTCAGGGTCTGTCTTATAAAGGTGAGATCATCTGGAGGTATCATGGCCGCAAGAGTCTAACACTGTGGTGAGTGTCATTATTGGAGGTCGGATAAGGCAATCAACAACTCGGTTGGTACTTCCTATTTTATACTTGATGTTGAGGTGGAACTATTGTAAGTATGTGGACCACTTCTGATGGTGGTCATTCTGCAATTTTCCTTGGGTCTACATGAACTGTAGTGGCTTGTGATTAGTGTGGATGAATTTCTCCTTCCAAAGAATGTAATTTATCCATTGGTGGAATGATTTCACAATGGGGTACATTTCTTTGCCATAAGTAGGGTACTTGCGGATAACATCTGATAGTGTCTCACTATGATATTCCACAGGGTGGCTATGTTGAGTGAGAACGGTGCCCACATCATAGTCTGAATAATTTGTCTCAATCTCAAAGTGATGTTGCAGGTCCGATAATGAAAGTACTGGGGATGAGCACAAATTATTATTCAAGTCATCGAAGGCTTGTTGTTGGGAAATTCCCCACTCAAATGTTTCCTTGCCGCCACCCCTGGTTACTTGGATGAGGGCCCATGCGATATGATAGAATCCCAACATGAACCTACGATAGAAATTGGCGAGGTCCAAGAATATCCAAAGTTCATTGAGTGTGGTTGGGGCTAGCCAGTCATGGATGACCTGGATCTTGGCTGGATACACATGCACACCATGCTGATCAATGATGTAGCCTAAGTAATGGGCCCTGTCCATGCCAAAGGAGCATTTTTCCAAGTTTTCATATAGTTTATGTTGCTGCAAGGTGTGCAAAACCTATTGAATATGCTACAAGTGTTCCACCCAAGTCTTGTTATAGATGAGGATGTCATTCAGATACATCACTAAAAAATTATTGGTGAAAGGTCGTACGATATCATCGATCATCCTCATAAAAGTTGTTGGAGCATTTGTCGAACCAAAGGGCATCACCAAACATTCCAAAAGACCTTCTTTTCAATTAAAGGAGCTCTTCCATACATCTATTTGTTCTATTGGGACCTGGTGGTATCCAGACTTGAGATCAATATTACTAAAGTATCTGGCCCTTGTGAGTTGGATAACTCAATTTTTTCTAATACCGGGGTTGTGGACATAATGTTTCTAAACTTTTCAAAACATTTTTGTGCTTCCAAATTCCATTGGAAAGAGTTTTTCTTAAGGATATTTGTTAGAGGTGCGATTAAATGAGCATAATTCTTGACGAATCTTCGATAGTATCCTGCCAATCCTAGAAATCCTCTTAACTTGGATATGTTTTTGTGTTTAGGCCATTCTATGATTGCCCTGATTTTATTTGGGTCTACCTTGGCTCCTTTTTTGTATATGATGTGACCAAGGTACTCTACTTCCTCCTTGCCAAATGTACATTTTGACATTTTGGCATTTTGACATAGAATTGATTTTCTTCCAGAAGAGATAACACTTGACCCAAATGTTTCATACATTCCTCCCATGTTTTACTATAAAATAAGATATCATCGAAGAAAACTAAGACATGTTTCCATAAGTATGGGTGAAATAATTCATTCATTATCTCTTCGAAGGTGGCGGGGGAATTAGTTAGCCCAAAGGGAATCACCTTGAATTTGTAGTGTCCTTCGTGTGTTTGGAAGGAAGTATTGGCTACATATTCTAGTATGACTATAATCTAATAGTATCCATATCTTAAATATAGTTTTGAAAAATATCTTGCTCTATCAAGTTCATCCAACATTTTATCAATAAACAAAATGGGGAATTTATTTTTAATTGTTATTTTGTTTATCCCTCAGTAATCTATGCATAATCTGAAAGATCCATATTTATTTTGAACTAACACTATTGGAGATGCATATGGACTTCATGTTTTCATGATGAAACCGCATTTTAATAGGTCTTGGACTCATCTTTCTATTTTTTTTTTGTGGTGATGAGGGTATCTGTATGGTCTAACCTTGACTGGGATTGATCCTGGTTTAACTTCATTTATATGTTCAATTCTTCTTTGAGGTGGTAAATTCATGGAAAGGTATTGAAATAACTTCTAATGTTTTTGAATTAGATCTTGGATGTCTGATGTTATGGAGTCATCCTGTTATGATTCTTGTATTTCTGTGTTGTGGCATTGGATGAAGTATGTGGTCGCTCCTTTTCAGATCATTTTTTCCATTTGTTGTGACGAAACAACCTGTGTTTGTGGAGGTTGAAAACCATATAATTTATAACTTTACCCTTTCCATTTGAATTGGATGAAATGTTCCTGGTGATTGAATGAGTATGTGCCCAAGGTTGTAACCATTGGACTCCTAAAACCACATCTACTCCTCCCAGAGGGACAGTGTAGAGTTCTAATTCTAGATTGAAATATTAGATTTGGAGTTTCACCTTATAACATTTCTAGACATTTCCAATTTTTTTCCATCTGCAACCATTACTTTCATGTATGGGAATAGATATACGAATAATTTGAGTTTCATTGCAATCTTGATATCGAGGAAATTGTGGGTACTTTCAGTGTCGATTAGTATGGTGAAATTATCATTTTTTATATGTCCTTTTAATTTAAGAGTATGTGGTTGGGTAATGCTTGTGATGGCTATGAGTGATATTCTTGGTGTGTTTTCTTCTATGATCTCCAAGGTGTCATTTTTTCATTTTTTCATTTATTGATTCTACTGAGTCTGATTCGTCGTATTTGTCTGCTTCACAAGTGTACAATTTTTTTGAGTTATCTTCGATCTGGCACCTATGTCTTGGGTCCCATTATTGTCCACATCATCTACATTTTCCTTCTTTTATCCTTTGGGACTCTAAACTTCTTATTCTATATTCACGTAGATTGGGTGGTGCGTATTTTTCATTTCCTATGGTCTGGGTTACACTCCTTCTTGAGTAAACCTTGATGAATCTTGATTGTCCTTCTAGATTTTCTTCTGTGGATTTTTCCTTGCGTATTGATATTTCTACCATAGTAATCTCCTGTAATATTAAATCGTCTTGGATATGTGGTTTAATTAATCATTAGATAGTCCAAATAATCAGCTGGCAAGAGATTCCCATTGATTTGTAAATTCATCTATGCTGCCTTTTTGCTGTAATCTGGTGAGTTTTGAAAAAAAACAAAACCTGAGATGCCTTGGAATCTTTAAAAAAAAACATTTTTGAAAGAATTCCAATTATATGACTAAATTCTTCATTTCCACCATAGATACCAACTGTATGCAGTTCCTTCGAGGTACATGGATGTGTATTTGACCTTTTCGTCATCGATTGTAATATTATATATATGGAAATATTCTTCTGTTTTGTTAAACCAAGCCACACATTGGTTATCACCTCCATTGTATTTTGATAGTTCAATTTTGGCTTTGGGAGGATAAATTACTAAAGGTTGATGTTGTGATATAGGTTGGGAATTTAAATTTTAGGGAGGTGGTGGTGGTGGTGGGGGTGATGTGTTAGATGTGCTTGAGTCACTTGGTTTTGGTTGGGTGGCTTGTTGGTTCCCTTGTCCTTTTACTGAATTTAAACTCTCATTAAGTTTTTCTTCCTGATCTTGTGTCATCACAACCAGACTTTGTTGCAAATCGTCATTTATTTCTCCTTTAAAGTTTCGCAAACCTTGTTGTAGGCTAATTCCGAGTTTTTGAAAAATATCATCTTTAAGATCTTGTTTAAGATTATCCATGCCTTTTTGTAATTCGATTCTAACTTCTGTTGAAATTTTTTCTTTAATATTATGGGTCAACTCTTGTTTGAGTTCCTCATTGTTGAGCCTCATTTCTTCTAGTAACTCATCGTGAGTTTTTTGTATTGATTTTTCGAGTGATTTTCTAATGCTTTTACACTCTTGGTCTATTTTTTCCACTTGATTTTTTAATTTGGACATCCTTCTAGTGTTTGGGGGTGAATATTTTTCTGTAATTTTGAACTTTATTGGAATATCCCTTTACAATTATTTAAATTATATAATTGTATGTAATTTAAGGAAAATTAATTATATATACATATAATATAATTATATTATATAATTAATGGTGTAATAGGGGGAACAACTATTGAGAGTATGCGGGTGTGTAGAATATGTTTGCAAGCTATGGAGAGTGGAGGGTGCGGAAGAGTGGAGAGTGTATGGTGGGCGAATGAGAGTGAAATGTGGGGATGAGGAATGGGTGAAGCGTGGGAGTGAATGGGAGAATGGGAGTCAGGAGTGCTAGGGAGGGGAGAGGGGAGAGGGGATGGTGAATGGGTGAATGGTGAATGGGATTGAAGTGTGGGAGTCATAGAGAGGGGAGAGGGGGAGGGGAGAGGGGGTGGGAAGGGTTGTGGTTTCAAGATGGTGGTTTAGTTATAGGATGGTGGGAATGAATGTGGTCAGGGAGTAGGTGTGGGGGAAATTGTGTCTGCGGTGGGGGGGGGATATGGGGGGTGTTGGAAATTACTGTGATATAGGAAGTGACCATCTCTGATACCAATGGAGCGTAAAACTCGGAGAGATAAGATTTTGAATAGGATAATGAGTAAAATATATATCTAATGATTTTTTTTTTTAACAATGGATGATTATTACAATGACGAGACCCCATTATATAATGGACCCTATGACTTTTATGGAGAATAATGACCTTTGTTCATGACTTTTAGTTTATTGTTTAATTTATAATTTATAATTTATTTTGGATTTATTATATTATGTCATTAAGTTTCTCAATACACTTTTCGTCACAATGCGATACTTGAATAAATATTTTCATGTCAACAACTTCTTCTAATATATGAAAAATAGGATCTAGAATGTATGCTTTCTTAATACATTCAATCAATGATGGTAGACTTCAAACATTTTTCCTCTTCAATGTTATTGAAGAACGACTGAACATTTTTGAATATGATCACGAGTGTGTCCAACAAGAAGGAAACCAACTTTCACCTTTTGAAAGATTCCCATTTCAACAAGCATGCTTGGATATCCAAACACAATTTGATTTTTATTTTCACCACTAGTGTTGTCCAATGATAGATAAATAACTTGAGGCATATTTCCAGACCAGTGAATGAGAACATGATGGATTATGGTGATGGTCAGATTTGCATCATTATGAATATTTGGAGCTGTGAAGTAAACCCTTGGACACATTTTTCCATTGAAAACCATACAACCAACCAAGTGAAACTAAATGAAATTCTCTTCCTGTAAATGTTTGGGTGTACCGAAAAAATGTGGTAGAAGTGTTTTCTTCTAATTGATGCCATCAATTATCATACCTAAATATTTTTTTGGAGCATCATAACACTTCTTCCAATTTTTGTACAAATTTTGTCTTTCAATTGATTGTTGATTTTGATGTTCTTGAAGTGCTTTGACTATGGAATCTGCAAATGACATAAAATGAAAATATTGATCGTATGTTTTCATAGTTGATAACTATTCAATTTAAAAAAAAAAAAAAATACATACCTCTTTCTGCCCCTTCATATTTATCTCTTCTTGATTTAAGAGTAGCACATATACTACAAATCCCCATCCTTGACATCTTAGGAATACATAAATTGTTGAATTGTTTCTTCCATATTCTTGTAAAATATGCATATGTAATAAAATTACCATTTCCTTCAACAACTTCAACATATCCTTTGTACAAGTTGTAGATTTCCCTCCTTGAGAAATTATCTGGAATATGTATTGTGTCTCTATCT
>ML779216.1:15916-32139 GCA_009831015.1 Picea engelmannii
AAAATATCAAAAGCACCACCTTTCGCATAGGTAAAGGTACTAGCAAGACTCTTAGATACGAATAGAACCCCGAAAATATCTCTGACGCTAGGAAGGTATTAGAGGGTTATCTCTGCAACCAACTTTGCACAAACTCATGCTTAACTCTGGTGTGAGTGGAGCCTCCTGACATCACCGATTACACAATGGGTTCCACCATTCCTTGGTCGAACGTATATGTTATGTTTTATAGCCTTGGAGAAGTTTACTCACAAAATCTTATTATAAATCCCTAGGTCCTATACTTGTTTATGTACCCTAAAAAATAAAATTGTTTCTAATCAATTTTAATTAATCGATGCTAATTTTAATGGATTCTTCTTAATTAAGAGGTGTGATCATGAAACTGATGGTATTACGACTCAGCATATAAAAAGAAGCAAAGATAAAAACATTGTTAAGTACTAGTCTTGAATTTCAAAGAGATGGTATGCTTCTAAATGCAATTTTTCCAATGCAATCTCTACAATTTAAATGAAGTGCAATATTTCCAAATGCGTCAAAATCAATGCAAAGTAATCAAAAGTGAAAATGTCATAAGTATAATGCAAGTAACCAAATATTTTTGTATTTTCAATATAATGAAAAGAAAATGCAAGGACTAAATAACAACCTCACAAGTGTTGATATTATGGTAGCTGCGGGAGGTATTTACGTTCACGTGTAAACCTGATGAGAATAGAATATTCCAGGAAGAAAGAAGAAACCCTAATTGATTGGTTAATAACCCTATAATACAATTCGGCTCAAGGGAATCACTTGTATTAGGTTATTAGTCTCCAAGAGAAGAAGTCGGCTAAAGGAAATAATATATACTAAAGAATTAGTACCAAGAATGAGAAGTCGGCCCAGGCAGTCTGCCAGATTTAGTATAAATACAGGAGGCCAGTCTTCATTCTAGCAGGCACTGAGAACTGCAGAGCACACTTGTGCGCATTGCAATTGGGAAATTTTGTGCACAAGTTTGGAGGAGAGTTGTTGTTGCAACTGTTGCAACTAGCATATTTCGGTTTGGCTTGGAATATATATTGGTTATGGTTTAGACTATCTGATAAGCTCTTGTTTGGTGCATTGTCCTTGGAGAAAGGTGTGCTACCCTTTGTTTGGCTATCTATCCTAGGTTTTTCTTCCGGAATGATTCTCTGTCAAGGTTAAGGTGCTCGGATGGTGGCTTCGTCCTATGGTTGGGTGACAATAGTGATATTGTCTATGATAAAACGAGCACATTCTAAAAGGTTATGGGACCATGCCTCCTTCATTTAGTATAACCACTGGAAGGGAGCATATCCATAAGGATACTAAGCTCATTGAAAGAATTGTCGCTAGTGTTTCTAGCAGGAGCAATCACAAAAGTATTGTCGCTAGGGTTACTAGCAGGTGGAGTTGCAGAAACCCTAATCCTTTCATTCAGGCACCTTAAGTGAATGGATTGACCTAATTTCCAGATAGACCAGTGTGCCCTAGCCTAGCGCATCTCTTGGTACTCTCAGCAAGCCAAGATGTAAAGGTTGAGTTTTTGGTCAAATCTAGGGTTGACCAAGTCAAAGAAGCCATGAACTACTATATGAAGTCAGAAAACAAGTTAGATGGAGCTTCTAACTTCATAGCATGGAATATAAGGATTGAACTCATCCTTGCCAAAAAAAAAGTGTTGGATATCATGAAAGGAAAGATCGTGGAACCAGAGTTTGAAGAAGGAAAAGAGAAAGAACCGCGGAACGTTGCAGTTATGGAAAAGTTCAAAGACGGTGACATCAATCCCATGAGTATAATAGTGGACTCTACTAAATACCACTTGATACCCTACATCTCCTATCTTGACACATCAAAGAATATGTATGATGCCCTAACAAACCTCTTCTCAGTCAGAAACATTCAACAAGTAATGATTCTAAAGAATGAGCTCCGTGACATGAAGATGAATGATGATGACAGCATAACATCATACTTTTTGAGAATCTCTCAGTTAAGATATCAACTAAAATCTATCGAAGAGGTCATTTCAGAGAAGGAATTGGTAAACATAGTACTCAATGGTCTTCCCAAGACATGGGATGCATTTGCCACAAGCATGAACACAAGGAAGGAGTATCCTACATTTGAAGAACTTTGGACTTGATGTGCTCAAGAAGAATCAAGGATCAGTGCAAAAGAGAAACATCAAAATAAATATGATGATCAAGCCTTCACAGTAAGATTCAAGAATTCCAAGAACAAAAGAAAGTTTGAAAAGAAGCCAAATCAAAAGAAGGATATGTTAGAAATACAATGCTTCAGCTGTTGAAAATATGGTCACTACAAGAATCATTGTCCTGAGCTAAGGAAAATTAAGGAGACACACGAAGCATCAGTTGCCAAATAAAGGAAACCCTCAAGGAAGACCAAGCAGGATAAAGAAGACTTGTTCCTCTGAAGACAAGGTAACAATATTCTTCATAGTTCTTGTACATATATTATTTGCATAGTCTCTGTACATATGTTGTATATCTATCTCTTACAACATAATATGTTCCAAGAAGAACTATACCTATGGAAGAACAACAAGATAAGGATTGCTATCATTATGACTACAAGACAGATAATACACATGAAAGGATGAAGTACATAAAACAAATCATGTGGAAGTTATTACATAAGTAACAGCTCCAAGATAAGTTGAAATCAGCAATCAAGAAGAAATTGGAAAAATATTTATGACACTTTGCAGAAGGCAATAATGATGTAGACGGAAGCATGGACTCTCCTAGATGGAGAGAGTCGATTATATATTTCCAAAAGAAGAGAATGAATTCATGCATGAAGCAAGGATTAAGAGGGAGATAAACCTAAATTATATGATCCATTGAAGATGATGAAGTATCTATCCATGGAAGCAACCATGAAAAAGCAGCACATGTTCAGTGTGACCTTAGAAGAAGTCTTCGAAAAGAAGCCTTAAAGTATCCCTGGTTGTCCATCCACATCCATAATCCTATGATGAAAGGAAGAAGTTGGAATATTTATGGCGTGGAATATATAGAAAAATCCATGGACCTAAGAGCTAAAGAAAAACATAAGGAAGAACATGAAGATTCCAAAAGAGAAATAAAAGACAGAATAACCAGTCATTGTATCGAGAATCAAAAAACTATCAGCCTGACCTGAACTCACTAAAAGAAATCAAGAAGAGGAAATGAAATTTGTGATTAAGAATAGTGTATGGAATACTTATGAATGTAACCGTTGCAATATCTAGAACTAGAGGTTCTCCCAGATGGAGGGAGAAGACTATGATGATTGCTTGTTCCAATAAACCAGACATACCTCTACATGAGCCATTATATCATCTGCAACATCCATGGGTTGGAGTTTACATCAGATGAATGCAAAGATTGTTCTCTAGAGGAATTGAACAAAGAGAGTATGAAGAGAAGCCTCAAGGCTTTGAGGTATACCAGAAAGAAACCCTTGTATGAAGATGAAAGAAGACAACTTGGTAGAGAGCCTCCAATGCACAGTAGAAGCGTGGTGTAAAACTTTCTATAACAGAGATATTTTATTAGTATGGTTATTTAGAAGCTCAGGATGATGGATTGTTAATCCATGACAAACTTTCATAATGGCTGAAGGTGTATCACTTGGATATGTTCCAGTTTGACCCTTTCCAGGATGTTGTGAGCTAGCAGGAAACAAAGAGGAATCCAACAATGATATACTTTATTGATCAGAGCTATATGAAGACTTCATAGAAAACTAGTGTTCTAGAAAAAATTAAGTACATTTGAGATCAAGAATTACATTCTCTGTGATGAAGTCCAAAAAGGAGAAAGTGCTTCTCCAATACATATCTCCACAGATGAGCAGATAAACAGACATTTTGGTAAAGCTTCTGTCTAAGATGAAAGAGTTTGCGTACTCAAGCTGGAGCTCGTGGAGATGACTTCTTTATTGACAAAGGAATAGATGACTCTTGGGTTGGGAGGGAGCACCCAGCTGAATATCTTACAATACCAAAAGGCTCTCACCCTTAGCACTTCTCTCTCACAATACAATGACCTCTCACCACAACAATAGAGATAAATCAATAAAAATATCATACCGATGCGACCCAAGTCCTCTTGACCTTTATTTATACATTACAATACCCAACTGATAGCCTTAGGTTGAAACCTAGGTGTCAAAACCCTAATTACCAAAACCCTAGGTGTCTAAAACCCTAGGTCAACTTGATCCATGTTTTTCGGGCTTCGCCAGCTTGTCTTTCCTTCCTTCTCACGCGGTGCTCCAAAGCATCCAACAATGGATTTTTCTGTTTGCTAAGTTGTCCTCGATCCCTCTTCCTTGTTGATCTGTCATCCTCGATCTCATCTTCCAATGGTTTAATTTTCCCATAGTTCTCTCCATCCTCTTTTCTCTTTTGCTCACTTCGACCCATTGACAGTCACCGTGTCTCCTGCAAAGTTCACTTTTTACCTTTTCCTCCTTGTTCTCTACTTCCTTCCATAACCAAGGGCCAACAGGCCCCCAACACTCACCTGTGACTCATCTCGAGGTACTTTAGATCTGATCTTCTTGTTTTACTTCGACTTTGGACTGCGTAGTTCAGCCCTTGCTTTCTACTTTATGCCTCCTTTCCATCCTTGTGTAGACTGTCTTTTCTATGTCTGGTACCCAATTTCAACTACACCTGGTACCTAGACCCTTTTCTCCTTGATTCTACTGAGAGCTGCGAGGCAGCTGGTTGTCATAGTACAACGTCAGTTGACTCCCATTCACCAAGCCTTCCTTCCGGTCTCCTTTCAATGTCTTCAGCTGTGCATCTCCTCCTTCTATAACATAGGCAATCTCATATGGTCTGATTCAATCCGTCTTGAACTTCCCAGGGTGTTTGATAAACTTATTGTCATATACTAGTACTAAATCACCTTGCTTGAATATCTTCTTCTTAATATGTCTGTCATGATAGGCCTTTTCTCATTCCTTATGAACTTGTTGATGGAATCTTGCAATGAATCTGTCTTCTTCTAGTTCGACCAACTGTGCTAGCCTCTCATGAACAGCGCTAGTATCATCCATGTCTTTAAATGCAGCAATTATTAAGCTTGGTACCAAGTACTCCATCGGGACAATAGCTTCCAAATCATAGACCAACTTGAAGGGGGTCTTCGTTGTTAATTTCTTGCAAGTGGTTCTATAGGCCCAAAGTACTGTTGGTACTCTTAAATCCTAGTCATCCCTGTTCACACTGCAAATCTTTGTTAATTCTATCTCCGAGATTTTTTTGAATGCTTCAACTGTTTGATTTTCTTGTGGATGGTAAGGTGTTCTCTTCTGATGGTGGACTCCAAATTCTTCAATCAAGGCTTCAACTATCTTATTGATGAAGTGTGTACCTTGATCACTCATAAGGATCTTAGGGCATCCAAACCTAGTTATTATGTTATCAAATATAAAACACGCAACTGTATTTGCACGACAGTCCTTGACTTCTCTTGCTTCGGCCCATATAGTCAGGTATTATGTTGCAATAATAATATACCTTGCTCTTGCGCACTTTCCAGGTGGGTTTATAGGTCCCACGAAGTCAATGGCCCACTTGTCAAATTCTTGTAAACTCATCTGTGGTTCTAATGGAATTTCACCTCTTCGGGATGGATTTCCAACTCGATGGCATGCATCACATGCTCTGGCATAGTATTTAGCATCTTTGTGTAACGTAGTCCACCAAAGGCCAGCTCACAAAACCTTCTGCACAGTTGTTTTCCCTGCGTAATGTCCTCCTGTAATGCCTTCATGAAATTCTTCGAGGATCATAGGGTGCTCTGCCTCCATCACACATCTTCTTAGTATCTCAACAGGCCCCATTTTGCACATATGTCCAGCTATAAGTGAGAAGTCTATGACTCTCACCACTAGTTGTTTCTTCTAAGGAATTGTGTACTCACTTGGAGCCATTCCTATTGACAGGAACTGGACTATGTCTATGAAGTGGTCATCAATATTTCTAATGGTGAGAAATTGTGCATCCGGTAATGTATCCTCCATACTGGTAGGTTCTTCGCCATGTTCCAACCTCGACAGGTGGTTTGGGCCCTTGTTCATTCTTTCTGGCTTAACTATGATCTCAAAATCATATTCTTGAAATAGCAGAAGCCATATACATATTCTCCCCCCCAACACTGGCTTGTTGACTAGGTACTTCAGCGCAGAGTGATCGGTAAACATTTTAAAGTGTCCTCCCAACAAGTAGTGGCGGAATTTTTGTAATGCATACAACATGGCTAATCCTTCTCTTTTTGTAGTGGTGTAATTAATTTCAGTTGTAGATAGATTTCTGCTAGCAAATTCTAATGGATGATCAATGTCCCCTTCTCCAGGTTGTGCTAGTACTGCTCCTAATGCAATGGAAGAGGCGTCAACATGCACATGAAATTCCTTGCTCCAGTCTGGAAAGACTAGAATAGGCGCAGCCACCATCTTTCGTTTCAATGTGTCGAAGCTCTATTGGCATTCATCTGTCCAACCAAACCAACATTCTTTCTTTAGTAACTTCTCCATCGGCGCACTAATCTGAGCATATCCTTTGATAAATTTCCTATAATAGCCAGTATGTCCTAGCGCAGTGCATAGTTGTTTGACTGAGGTGGGAGGTGGAAAATCAACTATAATTGCAATTTTGGATGGAGCCACAAACAATCCTTTCTTGCATACAATATGACCTAATAATACTCCAAATGGTGAGAAGAAGATGAACTTCTTCAAATTCAAAGCAATTTGACACTGCCTGCATTTATCTAGCATTAGCCTTAGACATTCAATATGATTTTTCAACAAACTAAAAATAGTTCAGTCATCAAAGTATGCTTCTAAAAACTTATGAAAAAATTCTTTGAACGCTTCAACCACCACCCTGGAAAATATGGTTGGGGCATTCTTCAATCCAAATGGCATTACTGTATATTGGTAGGATCCCCACTCTATGGAAAATTTAGTCTTATGATGGTCCTCCTTGGCTATGCGGATCTGATGGTATCCTGAAAACCCATCTGTAAAAGAATATACTTCTTGGCCTCCCACGTTATCCAACACTTCATCTGTGAATGGTGTAGGGAAAGGATCATGTAGAAAAGAATCATTTGGCTTCCTGAGATATACGTAGATCTCGATCTCACATGTCTTCTTATCTAGAACTACCATGGGGCTAATCCACTCCGACTCTTCGACAGGTTCAATAATCCCTGCTTCCAGCATTCTGTCGAGCTCAATCTTCACTTTTTCCTTGTATTTTGGGTTCAATCTGTAGGGTCTTTGCTTGACTGGCTTCACATATGGTTTCAAAGGTGTTCTCATCTCTCCCATAGGTCCTTTGATACCCTTCATATTAGTGAACTTGGTCGGGAACAAGTCCTGATACTCGTGCAATAATTCTGTAATTTTTTCAATGATAGCAACATCCCAGTAATCTCCAACATTGGCAAATTTTGGTGTCTCCTCTATCCCAATATTGACTTTCTTTATCTTTATCAGTTTTCCAATGAATGGCAGTTCATCTCCTGGTCCTTCCACATCTCTCTAGCCTTATGTTTTTGTGATATTCACCTTCCTTGCATCATCATCTTCATCGGCATTAATGTTGTAGAAGATCTGCAGTTTCTGGAGGGGCGCAGTCCATTCATCCTCTTCTAGTGCCCAAGGGAGGCTAAATGTCTCTTCAAACACTTTCAGTCTTAAAATATTTAATGTTTGGTCTAATGAAGGGTATTCACTTTTAAATAAAAATGTGATTACAAAATTTTGAGTCATACCTTCCCAATCTGCAGTGACGAGGCACAGCTCTACTTGAAGGTACCATTTAATCGGGGTGGTATCCAGCGTATTGACAAATCTATGTACCCATTGTTCTCTATGAATTTCACTCCATGCCTCTTCAGAGATTCGTATATGGTTCTTTGGGTAGCTTTGACCTGTGTATCTTACTTCGCATCTTCCTACTTGTGCTGAAAACCGCACTATCATCAAGGTTCGGCATTGTGTCTAGTTTGTAATATTTCTTTTATGTGTCCCCCACCATATTGTTGGTGTGGCTTTCAGGGCTTCATCCATAGCCAACAGCCTTTGTTGTGCTGGTACAATTGCTTCAAAGTTCATCAAGAAGGATTCTAGGAGATTCAGACCATCAAAGGTAGGTAAGTTACTTATGGTTGTACCAATCCAATGAAATTCTATGGTCAGTCGAGCACATCTTCTTTTGGATACTTCATACATCTGGTTCTGCTAGTTCTCCAGTGCTTCTTCTGACTCTGATGAACAGGCACTATCACTTCGCCAGCTTAGGTTTCCATCGGCAGTAGGGTTGATATAATCTCGTTGCCTGGCCATTAATTTGTAGATGTTTTCCAGTTCAAATGTGTGGTCTTCTTCTCTGATAGGTTATGTATATCGTGGGCCCTCATATGGATCTAAAGGTGCAATGACCCTAAGGCCATCTCTCTCAAATTTCATGTGTCTTTTCTTTAGATCAACAATAGTGGAATTGTCGAAGACCCAATCAATTCCTAGTAATGCAGGGTAAGGGAAATTATCATCAACAATTTCAATTACCTCAAAATCTGCAAGGGTTCTTACTCCGTCGATGTCCACTGGGACATGATCTAATCATTAAAATGGGCTGACAACTTGTTGATTAGCCATGCGAAGCCTGATAGGGGAATATATCATCTTGGGTTTTCCCATTAGTGCCCAAGTTTGCTTTGTCATGACATTGACCTCCGACCCTAAGTCGAGGACCACATAGTCTATCGCGTACTCTCATATCTGAGCATTCAAGTGTAATTCCTTATTTTTCCTTCTCTTCTTACCAATTTGGTCTACTTCCCTATTTATTAGGGTGTCTATCTTTCCTAGCTCATATTGTTTAACCATATTTTGCAGTTCGTGTATAGATTTCCCATTTTTAAGTAGGTCTATAAACATATATAATAAACTGACAAGTTTACTTACCTCTTTCCCCCCTCTGTGGGAAGCAGACTAATCGAATGCATGAGGCATTTCATATTCTTTTATTTCTGGTTGTGTTTTTAAAGAATACCCTTGATCTTCTTTGAACTCTTTCCCTGCCTCCTCAAAGATTTGCCTTTCTTTCTTTGCATAAAAAATCTGGGTCTTTTCTGCAGCTTTTCTAACTCCTGAGTCTTCTGCAATCTTCTCTTTGGTCACTCTATCCTGTCCCGTAGCAGTGCTTCCTCTTGTAATAACAACAACTCTAGGATCAGCTCCGTGAGGTTCCACTTTGATTAATTAGATTTGTGGGTTCTGCTGAGACCCTCGTCTTTCTTGAAGTTTAGCCAGCAGCACAGGGCATTCCTCTATGACATGCTCGAAGGATTTATAGTAACTACAGGTTGTGAAAGGATTTTGACAATTCTTTGCTAAATGTCTTAGCTACGTGCAGTTGTAACAGATTGTTTTTCCTCAACCTCGACCCATACCTCCTCCTCGTCCTCGCCCTTTGTATCCACTGCGAGGATTGAAGTTTCCTCTCCCTGGAGATTTGTACTACGGAGTGTTTCCTTCTTGCTGTACTTCACCTTGAATCTTGTATATGTCCCTCGACCTTTCATGCATGAGATCATAAGCTCTACAATCTCGATCATCATGCCCCACTGATTTACAAAATGTACAGTACAAGTTTGTGGGTGTCTGAACATACTTCTGCATGTAATAGAACTCACCTAGGCAATGCCTATTTCTACATACATCGCACCAGGGTAGGTTAACTTGCTTCAAGGGGCTCGATGCCCCTGAGGTCAAGTACTCAAGAAATAAGGGACAGTGTTCCTTATCATGGCCTTCAGATCTGCATCTTACACACCATATATCTTCCCTTTTTTCTTTTCCCTTATCTTTCTTCATATCCTCAACCTATAAAGACAAACTAGTTAGTTGGCTCATGATCTAGCTAATGCCTGAGCTAGATTCTCTCATCGGTGTTGATTCAAGCTTCATGGTGATCTCCAAAGTTTCTACCTATGATGTAATATTTTGCTTCAAAGGGACTCTGATGTGTGGTAATAGCACCACAATGAACCATTCTTTGTTATGTTCATCAGGGATCTAAAAAGTTAATCTACCTGTTAGGGTCTTGAATCTCTGACCGAACTCCCAAACAAGTTCTGCTACCCTTTGTTTAATATCGTTTGGTTCTGTAATACATTGTGACTCTGACTTAGGTTTCTTAAACTCTGCAATCAACGCATTCTTGATCTCATTCAGGGGCTTAGGCTATGCCACTCCTTGGACAAGTTTCATGTACCAGCTTAGCGTGCAGTCCCTTAGCATAGTGTTGAACTGGGTCCTCTTGATGGCTTCATTGGTGATACTCTTAATATTCCATACGGATTCAGACAGAAACCAATGTTGATCTGGATCTTCAGATCCATCTCCTCTAAATATAGGGAGTCTCATTTCATCTACCATAGAATTGACTAGGTTTCTTATCTGAATAGATGTTGAGCTACCAGTAACAGTGCTCTGAGGACTCTGGTGGTTCTGACTATTTTGACTACTAGGTACTATTGGGACAACAGAAGGATTAACGATACCTACTTCAGTAGTCCACACAGTTCCTGAGGTTTATGGCTCTCTTTGGCACAGTTCTTCAGCTTCCCCTTCTTCTATTCTAGTGGGCTCTATATGCTCTTCGTCGGTTAGATCTACCTCTTCTCCACTGTAGAAACCCTCTTCTCCATAGTTTTTCTTAAAAAAGTTATTACGGTGACCCCCTTGGAATACTTTCCCACTACGCGTATGTCCTGCTTCTGTGTCGTTGTCACTGTCTGAATTTCTAAACATTAGCCTTCTCAGATCCAGTCAATCTACTGTATCTTCAGGATGTGGTTTTCATGCAAGAGCATCTTGATTCTTAGCTTCAAAAATTACAAAAATTTTCCTCTAGGTCCCTTGAAGTATCTCTCAGCCTGACTATATGATTCTCTTCTGTCAACAACAAATTCGGTGATATACCCTCTGATGGTACTATCAAACTAGTGATCTACAGCTCTGGATACAGCATTGTCAACTATCTTGATTTTCTGGATCAGTACTGGTGTCCAACCTACAGGAGGTCTAGATCTGATCTTGAACTGGGTAGCGGCTAACCTAGCCAACCACTCAAACAAATCCTGGTGGATTCCTCCAAAGAAGATCTCGTGAATGTCAGTGAATATGTATATTTGTAGCCAATCTTCAGTACTTAGTTTAGGGTTCTTGTTCTAGGCTTCAGCGAAGTCCTTCTCTTGATCCTATATCCACTTTTGAATCTTTTTCTTCGATGGAAACCACCTTGACATTCCCTTACAAATATTCTTGTCCCGGCAATGGAACCATTTGTTGGCATAGGGGCAGACCCAGGGTTCACTCCAAGAGTGCACCAACAAACCCTAGCTACTGGCCCTTTCGGCAACACCTGCAAAGCAGATGCAGTCTCACCCGAAGCAGTGATGAGGGGGTTGCAGGACAGATATGTCTACAACCAGGAGAATATCAAGTGGATCTTATATAACAACAATCACAACATTCATATATCACCTATCAATGAGATCTAATCTGTGTAGCTATAGATCTTGATCTAACACAGTAACGCAAATAACAGTATAATAATGAAAGAGATCAAAGTATCAATCACTCACACAAAAAAAAATATTTGTTGTTCACCCTCTCTCTAGGGCTATGTCCACAGAACTGTGCTTATGATATATTAAGATGAAGCTTACAGTTCTGATCTGCGCTCTTGGCCGGAAGATCCTCTCTCTTCTCCTTTCTTTCTCTCCACCTTCCTACGCACCTAGTTGCAGGATCTGATCTTCGCACCCAGCTGAATATCTTAAAATACCAGAAGGCTCTCACCCTCAGCACTTCTCTCTCACAATACAATGACCTCTCACCACAACAATAGAGCTAAATCAATAGAAATATCATACCGACATGACCCAGGTCCTCTTGACCTTTATTTATAGATTACAATACCTCACTGACAGCCTTAGGTTGAAACCTAGGTGTCAAATCCCTAATTACCAAAACCCTAGGTGTCTAAAACCCTAGGTCAACTTGATCAACTTTTTTCGGGCTTCGCCACCTTGTCTTTCCTTCTTTCTCACGCGGTGCTCCAAAGCATCCAACAGTGGATTTTTCTGTTTGTTGAGTTGTCCTCGATCCCTCTTCCTTGTTGATCTGTCATCCTTGATATCCTCTTCCAATGGTTTTATTTTCCCATACTTCGCTCCATCTTCTTTTCTCTTTTGCTCACTTCGACCCAGTGACAGTCACTGTGTCTCCCGCGAAGTTCGATTTTTACCTTTTCTTCCTTGTTCTCCACTTCCTTCCATAACCAAGGGCCAACATCGGTCATCAATACAACCTACCCAATCTGCATCTGTGTAGGCAATAAGTGATAGATCTTTTCCTTTTGGATACCATAATCCAAACTCGTATGTTCCTTTGAGATAACCGAAAATCCTCTTTACTGCTAATACATGTGATTCCTTTGGTGCTGCTTGAACTCGTGCCACCTTTCCAAGTGCTTGCATTACATCTGTTCTGGATGTTGTCACATATAATAGGTTGCCAATCATTGACATGTATTTCCTCTGATCTATAGACTTTGAATCATCATCTTTGCTCAACTTACAACTGGTTTGCATGGGAGTGATAACTGGTTTGCAATCTTTCATTCTGAACCTCTTTAGCCTTTCTCTGATATACTTGGTTTGAGAAATAAAAATTCATTGGTTGCTTTGATGTATCTGAATTCCCAGAAAGAAGGATAGTTCTCCAAGTAACGACATTTCAAATTCATTATGCGTGTCTTTTGCAAATTTATGGCTTAACCTGTCATCATCACTACCAAAAATGATATCATCAACATAAACTTCAATTAATAAAATATTACCTTGACTTACCTTGATGTAGAGGTTGTTGTCTGCACTTCCTTTTCTGAACCTTGCCTGTTGCAGATACTTATCCAGTCTAGAGTACCATGCTCTGGGAGCCTTTTTTAGACCATACAAGGCCTTCTTTAATTTACATACATAGCCTGTTTTCTCTAACAACTGAAATCCTTCTGGTTGTTCAATGTAGACTTCTTCTTCAAGTTCCCCATTCAGAAAAGCTGATTTTATGTCCATCTGATATACTTTAACATTTTCGGAGCATGCATAAGCTAAAACTAAACGGATTGCTTCCATTCTGGCAACTGAGGCAAATGTCTCTTCAAAGTTGATTCCCTCAATCTGTGTGTATCCTTTGCATACCAATCTACCTTTGTTCCTTGTAACATGTCCATCTTCATTCAATTTATTCCTAAAAACCCATTTTTTGTTGATCAGATTCTTATTCTTTGGTCTTGGAACCAATTCCCAAGTGTCATTTTTCTCTATTTGATCCAATTCTTCATCCATGGCCTTATTCCAAAATTCATCCTTGCTGACTTCTTCCAAACAGTTTGGTTCAATTGTAGATAAGAGTGCTAGATGTGTTTGTTCTGGTGAATGGATTTTTCTTCTAGTCTCAACTCTTGCATCTTTGTTTCCAATAATTTGATATGAAGGATGATTCTTCTGTACTCGTTTTTTCGGTGTCTTTGGAGATACTTTCTGAACTTTCTCTTTTGATTCTTTCGGATTATCTTCATCTTCATCTTCCTCTTCTTCTTTTTCATATTCTTCTTCGAAAAGTTGTTCCATTGATATGTTTTCTTCTTACTTTGATTTTGGTCTGCCTGTTTCATCAATTGCTACGTTGATGCTTTCCACAACTTTGTTCAATCTTAGATTGTAACACTTGTATTCTTTCCTTGTACTTGAGTAACCAACAAGTATTCATTTGTCCACATGAGAGTCAAACTTTCTCATTCTTCCATCTTCTCTTTTGATGTAGCATTTTCTTCCAAAAACTCTGAAGTGTTTCACATTTGCTGGTCTTCCTTTCCATAGATCGTAGGGAGTTTTATCAGTGTTGTTTCTGAGAATTAATCTGTTTTAAATGTGAACTGCTATATGCACTGCCTGTGTCCAAAATATATCTGTCAATTTGGAATCCATTAGCATTGTTCGAGCCATTTCTTGTATTGTCATGTTCTTTCTTTCAACAACTCCATTCTGTTGAGGTGTCTTAGCAACAGAGAATTTCCTTTTTATTCCATGACTGCTACAGTAGTCCATAAATTCCTTTGAAGTGAACTCTCCTCCATTATCATATCTCAAACGTTTGATTCTTGAATCCATCTCATTTTCAACCATTTCCTTGTAGATCTTGAATTTTTCAAAAGCTTCTGACTTGTTCTTGAGAAAGCAAACTGCAGTCATTCTTGTATAATCATCAACTAATAACATAAAGTATTTTTCACCTTTTAAGCCATTTGTTGTAGTTAGTCCAACTAGATCAGTGTTCACAATTTCCAGTGGTTTTGTTGATGAATATTCCTTTGATTTGAACCTGATGTTTGTTTGCTTTCCTTGTTGACAATGATTGCATAAAGTGTTGGTTGGTTTCGTGATCTGGGGAATTTCTCTGACTGATTCTCTTTTGTTGACTTTGACAAGGTTATCAAAATGCATGTGACCCATTCTTCTATGCCATAGACAACTTTCATCTTCCTTTCCTAGACAACACTTTTCATTTCCAATTTCACTTAACACATATATGTTGTTTGAAGTTCTTGCAGCTGTACCAACCAATTTCCCTGAACCTTCTTTTCTTATCTCACACTTTTCTGAAACGAAAGTAAGTTTATGACCTTGGTCACACATTTGACTCACACTTAGAAGATTATGTTTCATATCTTCTACCAATAGAACATTTTGTGCCTTTTCATTCTTGTTCCCAATTCGGACTGTGCCTTCTACAATGATTTTGGATGAATTATCATTTCCGAAGGAGACTGATCCATTTTTTTATTTTCGTAATGTAAGAAATTTGTCTTTATCACCTGTCATGTGTTTTGAACATCCACTGTCAACATACCAACCATGTTTCTTCTACTTAGCTTGTAGAGAGACTGTGCATTCTTTATTGTTATATTGATCTTGCTTTCTTATCCATGTCATTTTCTGAGGTTCTTGTCTGTGAATATTGTTATTCTGTTGAGGTTATTTAGGAGGGACTGTCATTCTACAATCCTTGGCCATGTGTCCAAAATTCTTACATTTGTAACATTCCACTTCAGTTCTCAAATATTCAAACCTATTGTAACTTCTTCTTTGTGTGTCACTAGGTCTCCTTGAATAATCCATTTGTGTATAACTCTCAAAGTTGTTATTGTTCATGTTGTTAGCTCTGCAATTCACAGCTTTATGTCCAAAATTATTACATGCATAACATAAACCAAAAAATATAGTTTGATACGTGGGAGTTCATGATCTTCTTAAAGGAGGTGCTCTTATGAATCCTTCTTCTTTTTGAGGCCTATCTGTCTGTTGTTGATTATGAAATCTGAATCTTCTTGGTGGAGGAGTGTCCCTGTAATCTTCCTTGTATATCTTCCTATCCTCTTTGATTGTTTCTGCATATCTCTTTGGATTTGTTTCTTGCTCTGATGTTTTGGAGTTTGATCCCTTTTCTATCTAATTGTATCCAAGTCCAGACTTGTCAAGATGAGATTTTTTACTGTTGATAATGTCATCATGAACTTTTGAGCTATTCTGCATATTTTTCTTTTGAATATCCTTTCTTAGTGTGACAACCTCTTCTTCCAAGTTTCCAATGATCTTTTCCTTTTCTTCTAGTTGTTATTTGAGTGCTTCTTTAATTCTTTTATCTTATTCTATTTGAACCTTCAATTTTGTGATTATTTGTTCTAGTTCTCGAGTGTCCTTTTTCTTGTCTAGTTCTGCTTGTAGTTTCTTGTTTTTCTTCTTTTCTCTTCTGATAACTTCTATGGCACACATTAATTCTTCTCGATAGTCAACTTCTACCTCTTCAATTTCTTCTTCGACTTCTTCACATTATTCTTCGGCTTCTTCATATTCTTCTTCAGAGTCTTCTTTGTCAGAGTCTTTTACTGCCATGAATAGAACTCTTATTGTCTCATTGTCACTGACTACATCTTCATCTGATGATGAAATCTCTTCTTTGGTGTATAATATTTTCTTGAAAACTTTCTTTGTAGTTCTTTTGCCTTTATATGTGTGTTTTCCTTTTGAGTAACCTTC
>ML779216.1:54859-75293 GCA_009831015.1 Picea engelmannii
TGTAACTTCCTCTTCTTTCTCTCACAGTCTCCTCTCTCAGAATACAATATTCACCATCATCCATAGCCGCGATACATTTCCCTCATAAAAGAGGGTTGCCTTCTAGGGAAAAAAACCCTAACATAATCTCTACCGTTAGATCTGCAACCTTATAATGAATGGTCTAGATTTACAATGAAATTACAATATACTTTTACAAGGCAATTTTTGCTTCAGGGGCTTCGCCCCCGAACCCCCACTAGGGGCCCGCTTGCCCCGGGACCCCCCAGCTGGGGGGTAGCCCCCCCAGACCCTGCAGAGGGGGTACCCCCCTCTTCACTCCCCCACGTGGAAGAGTGTACATACTTCTGGGGTGTAAATACTTCATGGGCTATAAACACGGCTGAAATCAAGGACCTCTAAATGAGGAAGATAATCAGGCTCCACAACCAACACATTGGATGAGGAGGGCCAGTTGGAACTGGTGCCCGAGGAGGTTTTGGAGCATAGGGAGAGGATATTGAGGAGTCATATCATTAGGTAGTGTTTGGTCAAATGGAGGGGATTTCCATTTGGAGACACCACATGGGAAGGAGCTCAGATCCTATATCACCCCATCTTGAAGTTGCTTGAGAACAATAAATATTGGGAAGGGAGGATTGTAATGTCCCTTTCCCAATGATGACTCCAACAAGGAGTGACTTAATAGTCTATATGTTCATGTAGACTATAGTCGAGAGAAAAAGGGAACAACACCTCTATTTGATGTCATTTAACCAAGAGTCTTAAGTGAAAGTGACATTAGATAGAAAAAATGAGGGAAAGGGTATTTTAAGTGACTTAAATGATTACAAATATAAAACTTAGGAAAAGTCACTTAATTAATCAAAGTGAATGTGAAATTGGAAGCAAAAAGGTGTTTTAAGTGACTTAAGTGATTATTAAGTCAAAAATCAGGGAAAAGTCACTTAATTAATAAAGTGAATGAGAAATCAGATGAGGAGGGGAGTATAAAGGAGAAAATTCGATCTAATTCACCATTATGCATGAGTTGAGTTGAGAATTAGACCTCAGAGAAGTCATGCGACTTTCTTCACGTTTTGTGGATTTCTGGAGGAAACCACCACAATTGATAGATTTCAGTGTTTAGAGACACACCCTAGTCCATTGGAAGAATCACCCAAATTATTCATCATACTTCAGAGTACAAGATTGGATCCTTCCTTAAGGATTTGCTTCATTTATAGGTTCAAGTTGAGGCAGATTCAGATCATATCTATAGTTTGTATTTATCTTGACAACATATTCTAGAGTGCATACATTGTATCTTTCTTGCATGCAATAGATCCAAGCTTATTGCAGTAGATCTGAGCTATATCCTTCTTGCATGTGGCAGATCCATGCTTATTGTAGCAGATCCGAGCTATATCCTTTTTACATGCAACATATCCAAGATTATTGCAGCAAATCCAAGCTATATCCTTCTTACATGTAGTAGATCTGAGCTTATTGACGTAGATCTGAGCTATATCCTTCTTGCATGCAACAAATCCGAGATTATTTCAACAGATATGAGCTATATCCTTCTTGCATGTAGTAGATACACATTGCATGTTGTTGGAGAAGGCATGTTTGGAGAAAAACACAAGAAGCGAGGCAAAATAACACACCACATTTTGAGGAAAAGAAGCACGCGCAGAAGGATTTGCGGAAATCTGACGCAAATGTGGAAAAACCTAGCCTAGATAGGGTTAGGGTTTTGCGATGTATTGTAAGGGTTTCTAACCCAATTTAGTAATAGAAATAAGGGGTATGAGGGAGATTAGAGGAGGATCAATCATTATCATAGGCATCTATTGATCCATAGAAGTATCTTATCTGTTTTGGGGAACTTGTTTTGGATTTTTGGGGAGTTGAAGTCTGTTTTGAGAGTTGTAGAGCTCGGTTGAGGTCAAAGTAGTTGAGGGTCAGGCCATAAGCTATGGATCTTGTTTTGATCTTGGTTCTCCTAACTACTCTTTAATATGATGTAATGTGCATAGTGACTTTTTGTGAATAAGAAAAGAAGAAGAAAATCTTTGTGGACGTAGCCCTAGGGGGGTGAACCACGGTAAAACCATGTGTGAAATGTGTTTTAATGTGTTACTATTTCTGCAGTTATCATTGAATGGTTAGATAGATGAATGAATTATTTATTTACCACGCACACTAGATTAAGTATGAAAATGAATGAATGGATCTAATGAATAGTAGAATAGAATGCATGGTTAAGTAGAAATACGAATAAGTAAGAAAGAACATCCCCCAATCCCTTCCATGACTGTAGAAATCTACGTCCTTTAGCCCACCATAAACCATCTTGGGTGAGACTGCACTATGCACTCTACGCACGGTTGGGCCTTCTGGTTTACCAGAAGGGCCAATGGTGATAAGGGTTTTGTTGGAGAACTAAGGTAGAACCCGGGTTAGCCCACAAGTACAACAAATGGTTTCGTTGTCGACTAGAACTCAAAAGGAGATCCAGGAAGGGGTTTGGTGAAGAAGATGTAGTGGTAGAAAGGGATGTTATTGCAATGGAATCCTACGAAGCAATATATTGAAAGATGGTTAGAGACAAATTAGTTTGAGTTCGCACATAAATACAATAAGGGTTCCATGTATACACCACTCTAGTACCTATAGAGGTGTTGGACACACTGACTACACTGAGAGGGGGGGGTGAATAGTGTAGGGCTCTTTTTCCCAAAACTTCCCCTTCACAAACATCATTAGTTAGCAATCACCATTTACTCATTACTTATTGCTATCATTAATAATCAGTTAAATGTGAACATACATGAACAACATATATCAACAATATATCATCAACAAATCATCACCGCAAGTAACACAAGGAACACAAGATGCATTTACAATTTTATTTTGATTACGAACTACAATCCTTGGGTTATCAACAACAATTGAATAGAGTACAACTCTACAAGAGCACCGACTCTATAATGAAAGACTCAACTTACACCCTCAACACAAACTGAGATGAGGCAACAATCCTCAACATATATCAATCCGTCAACAGGTACACGACCTGTCAGTAGTGCATCATGCATATGTATGTGCCCTACCAGTAGTACAACTCGCGTATGTATGCGGCCAATCTGTACTACAACCTGCATATCACTTCTAAGCTCTTAGGGTTTTCTCTTCAAGCTGAACTCAGATCCTCTGCAACCTTCAATCACATTCTCTTCTTTCTTTCACTGTCCCATTTGACTCATAACCAATCAAAACACATCCTAGTTCTCCAACAACTTACTCATGCTCCTCAACCATACAATATGAATGCTACTCAATCGTGTATAAGAAATCAACATATTATGGAAATCATATCAGTACTGAACCATAAGAGTGTTGCTCATTCTATCAGCCAACACAAACCACATGACAACATCCATACCAAGAATGCCTTAAGCATTCACAACATAACAAACAATAGTATCCATCAAGACAATAATGTAACCATACCATAATTTCTATGGTAGATCTAAGCCCATAGAATTAATATTTGGACCCTTCTTCAGTCTTCAAGAACCTAGCACCAACTCACACACAAGTCTACATGACTTCATCCACTGTACGCGCCCTGTCCTCATTCAACCCACGTATGTACGTTCCCTAGATCTCTACAACCCACGTATACCTCAGAAACTAGGGTTTCTAAACTTCCGAGACTTTTCCTTCATGATCTCTAACTTACCGAAACTTTGATGCGTCCATGAGATCCTCCATACACACTCTCTCTCAAAATAGATCTTCAATACATGCTCAAGAGATGCACACAAGAGATACACTAAATATGTAATATTTCACAAGATACCCTTGCCTCTTATTTATAATCTCCAAGTAGCTTCCTTAGAAACATCTTCTAGGTCACTTAACCCACTTCTAGGTCACTTAACCCATTTCTAGGTCACTTAACTTATTTTCCTCATTTTTAGGGTTAACGACTTCCATAATTAGAAAGTTCTCCATTTAAATATTCCTCCTTGACTTTGTCACTTTTATTTATCATTTAAATAATAATTTCTTCTTTGCAAGCTCTTTGACTTCTTTGACCTTTTGGGGCTTCAAGCCTACATATGAGGGTCCTCCAACTTCGTAAGGCCATAACTCTCAAACCATGAGGAGT
Organism: Picea engelmannii; assembly: GCA_009831015.1. Classification (NCBI taxonomy): domain Eukaryota; kingdom Viridiplantae; phylum Streptophyta; class Pinopsida; order Pinales; family Pinaceae; genus Picea; species Picea engelmannii. The sequence goes on from ML779216.1 coordinate 59,025, forward strand.
TATGTGACATTCCACATACCAATGGAAATGGCATGACAAGCACTATCCATCTAGGATATTTTCATCAACAACTTCACTAATCTTAATCTCATTATTGCACATATAAGCATGGGTTCTCCAACCATACTTCTAGGATAACTCAACCGTAAAGTGTCTTCCCATGAAGACTTTCACCATAAGGGGACCACTTTGGAGTTCATCCATTTGTACACCTATCAACCATGATAAGACAATAATGATTCATCTTTACATCCATCCAACAAAGAATCATATACCAATGAAACCACACCGATCCATCTTCATCTATGCATCATGTATCAATGACAACTCATTGATCCATCTTCATCAATATATTATGATAAGACATGTATATATCAAACCTTTGACCTTTGCCATCATTCAATCATCCTTTAGCATCAACCAATTCCTTGACATCAATCAATCAATCAATCAATCATCCTTTTGCATCAATCGATCACTTGACATCAATTAATTAAACCTTTGGCATCAATGATAACATGATCCAACAATATCCCCCTTTGGCATTGATGGAAATACCAACATTGATGTCAACACCAATCATTGATGTCAACATGTAGACAAGGCATGCTCTACATCAATAGTCATCAATCACATCAATAATCATCAATCACATCAATAATCATCAATCACATCAATGTGACTATCTCTCCCCCTTTGACATCAATGGAAAAGGGCCATTCTACTCTTGGGGCTGATCCCCCTGCTTTAACTCTCCTTGGGGATGATCCCCCTGCTTTAACTCTCCTTGGGGCTGCTCCCCCTGCTTGAATGTCTTTGATATTCCTCTAAATAATCTCTCCCCTTTTTGAACAAGGGATATCACTCTGATGTAATGCTGAAGATACATTTCTCATGCTCGTCCTGTGATCATCGCTCCCCCTGGAATTATGCCTCTATGCTCTTTATTCAAGTATAGGGATCTTTCCTCCTAGAATCACGGGAAGAAGAATGACTCCACCTATGTGTATGTCTCCCCCTATATTCTCTACACTACGAAGAATATGCTACCATATGAGGATCCTTGGACCTGTCCATGCATCAAACTCATTCCATACTAAACATCATGAAGCAAAATATATGTCAATGAATGAACAAATACATCATGTACCAAAACATGTGCTAATAGTATACCAATGATATTCCTCCATCAACATGACAAACATGTGCATCTACCAATATGCCAATCATGTGCATCTACCAATGTGCCAGTCATGTGGATCTACCAATGTTGTACTTTTAGTCAATTACTATCATCCAAACATACACCATATATGAGTGTACCAAAAATGTACATCAACATGTATCACCACTTGTACCAAGCAAGTACATCAACCATGCACCAATACTACACAAGATGAATCCTCATACATGTATTCCAAATCCACAAAACATGTGCCAATCAAACTACTAGTAGGTGCCTCTACCAATGTACTAGAAGTGTACCAATCATGCATAAACTATAGATTAGACTCATCAATGATGTACAGCATTATCACCTCATCAACTCACCAAATACATGTCTTGATATGTAGTCGAACCATATGCCAAATGCATGCACCAAGATGTCCAACAAATATGCTTCCAATAATACATCATAAGATATATCACATAACCAAGGTACCATAACTTCACTGTCGTAACCAACATTGTTCTTCAACATAAAATGCCTCAATCCATACTCATGGGTTAGTTCCATGCATCCAAGATAGAATTTCATTATATATCATTCCAATATGTAATCATGAAAACCCGTAGCAAACAATGTCAGAACCTGCAACAAAATATGTCAGACTCTGCATCACAGAGTTATACCATCACATCAAGCTACAACCCATGTGCATAGCCTTTTTGCCAAGGCTTTACGACATATATGCGGCCTGCTGCACAGACAACTCACGTATGTACACGAACTATTCAAGGTCATCTTGCGTATGTACATGATTGTTACCATGGTCACCCATGTATACTTCATTAGATGACACACTTGAGCCTCCCTTAAGGCTTCCATTCTACTTTGGTTGTCTAGTCTTCTTCACCCACTTCTGAAGGTGTCCCTGCTTCTTAGAACTTGAGCTCTGAGCTTCCATATTTTCAAAGATGTCTCCCTTCCTTACTTCATTCCTTCTTCTAGTAATGCTATATGAAGTCCTCATCATGGAATTTTTTCTTGTGTTCCAACAATCCTGGGATTTGTGGCCAAATCCACTACAGCTGTAGCATCTCATGCTGTGACAATGAACAACAATGTGTCCTACTTGATCACATCTCCAACACCTTATGGTGTTATGAAATCTTCCATTATTTCTCCTTGAATAAGTTCTACATTCCAAATCTTTGTGACCATATTCATTACATGAATAACATTGACCATGAAAAACACTTTCATACCTTTTCTTTGGTGTCCATATTTTTTGAGCTGTAAGGATAGATTCTTGATGTCTTCCTTGCTTTGTTCTTTTGAAACTTTCCTTCCATTGTGTAGATGGTTGACTTGCAACATTATCTTCATTTACCTCATGCTTCTTTGAGGTGCTTGCTTTTGCATGTGTAGCTTCTCCCTTGTATCCAAGACCTGATTTATCATTTGGTGATATTTGACTTTCCAAGATCTCATTCAAGATTTGTGAGCTATTCAAGAATTTGTTTGAATTTCCTACTTTCTTTCTAAGATCAACAAATTCAACTTCTATCTTATTACACGACTCTTCCTTTTCATTTACTTGATTCTTCAATAGTTCCTCTTCCCTTTTGGCTTCTTCAATTTGGGTCTTGAGATGAACAATAATTTCAAAATTTTTGTTAATCTCATCAACTCCCTTCTTGCCTTCTTATCTTTTTTTTTTTTTTCTTTAGTCTTGTGATGTCTTCTTCCTTTTCATATAATTGAGTCTTATTACTCTCTTCTCATTCTTTGATCATTTGCTTTAACTTCAAGATGTGCCTTTGACTCTTCTTAAGAAACTTTTTAGTGTTATCTGAAAAATATCTATAGTCTATATAATAGTGGTCATTGCTATATTCATATAGATCCTCTTCAACTTTCTCTTTAAGCTCTGATAGTTTTTCTTATACTTCATCCATGGGATAACAATCAATTGATTCTATACAAACTGTTTCTAGATTTTTTTCTTCACTTGTAGAGAAAAATTCAACATCATCACATTTTGAATTATTGCAATCAAGAAATTTTGGAGATTCTTTACCTTCATTTATCTTGATGAAGTTGTCTTCAATATATTCCTTCTTGATTTGGTATGTATCCTCTTGATTTATCCATAGATCCTTGGCGGAAGTGCATTGTCCCATGCTCTCTTTGATAGGGCTTGAAAGTCCACTAAGAATGGTCTTGAGAGACACTGCATCATTCTTCTTTCCTTCTCTTTGAGCTGCAAACTTTGACTTGTTCTTCAAGGAAACCAATCCACCAATGGCTTCCTTCCAAATACCTGCTCCCATTTCCTTCAAATGTACTCTCACCTCTATTCTCCATGTAGAATAATTTTCCTCATCAAGAATTGGAACTTCATCATCCATTTGTGTGTCTATGGATCTCCTTCATCTTGTTAAGTCTTATAGTNCCTTCCAAATACCTGCTCCCATTTCCTTCAAATGTACTCTCACCTCTATTCTCCATGTAGAATAATTTTCCTCATCAAGAATTGGAACTTCATCATCCATTTGTGTGTCTATGGATCTCCTTCATCTTGTTAAGTCTTATAGTGAAGACCCGCTCTCATACCAATTGTTGGACACACTGACTACACTGAGAGGGGGGGTGAACAGTGTAGGGATCTTTTTCCCAAAACTTCCCCTTCACAAAAATCATTAGTTAGCAATCACCATTTACTCATTACTTATTGTTGTCTTTAATAATTAGTTAAATGTGAACATACATCAACAATATATCATCAACAAATCATCACCGCAAGTAACAAAAGGAACACAAGATGTATGTACAATTTTATTTTTATTACGAACTACACTCCTTGGGTTATCAACAACAATTTAATAGAGTACAACTCTACAAGAGCACCAACTCTATAATGCAAGACTCAGCTTACACCCTCATCACCAACTGAGATGAGGAAACAATCCTCAACATATATCAATATGTCAACAGGTATGCGACCTGTCGGTAGTGCAACACACGTATGTACGTGCCCTACCAGTAGTAAAACTCTCATATGTACACGCCCTACTAGTAGTACAACTCACGTATGTATGTGGCCAGTCTGTACTACAACCTGCGTATCACTTCTGAGATCTTAGTGATTTCTCTTCGAGATGAACTCAAATCCTCTACAACCTTCAATCACATTCTCTTCTTTCTTTCACTGTCCCATCTGACTCATAACCAATAACAACACATCCAAGCTCTCCAACAACTTACTCATGGTCCTCAACCATACAATATGAATGTTACTCATTCATGTATATGAAATCAACATATTATGGAAAGCATATCAGTACTGAATCATAAGAGTGATGCTCACTCTATTAGCCAACACAAACCACATAACAATAACCATACCAAGAATGCCTTAAGAATTCAAAACACAACAAACAATAGTATCCATCAACACAATAATGTAACCATACTAGAATTTCTATGGAAGATCCGAGCCCATAGAATGCAAATCTGGAACCTGCTTTAGTCTTCAAGATCCTGGCACCAACTCACACACAAGTCTACATGACTTCATCCACTATACGCTCCCTATCCTCATTCACCTTGCGTATGTACGTGCCCTGACTCATTACAACTTGCGTATACCTCAAAAACTAGGGTTTCTAAACTTTCGAGACTTTGTTGTCATGATCTCTAACTTACCAAAACTTTTATGCGTCCATGAGATCCTCCATACACTCTCTCTCTCATAATAGATCTTCAATACATGATCAAGAGATGCACACAAGAGATACACTAAAAATGTAATATTTCACAAGAGACCCTTGCCTCTTATTTATACTCTCCAAGTAGCTTCCTTAGAAGCATCTTCTAGGTCACTTAACCCATTTCTAGGTCACTTAACCTATTTTCCTCATTTTTAGGGTTAACCACTTTCCATAATTATAAAGTTCTCCATTTAAATATTCCTCCTTGACTTTGTCACTTTTCTTTATCATTTAAATACTAATTTCTTCTTTGCAATATCTTTGACTTCTTTGACCTTTTGGGGATTCAAGCCTACATATGAGGGTCCTCCAACTTCGTAAGGCCATAACTCTCAGACCATGAGAAGTTATGTGACATTTCACACACCACCAGAAATGGCATGACAAGCACTATCCATATAGGATAGTTTCACCAACAACTTCACTGATCTTCATCTCATTATTCAACATATAAGCATGGGTTCTCCAACCATACTTCTAGGATAAATCAACCGTAAAGCATATTCCCATGAGGGATTTCACCATAAGGGGACCACTTTGGAGTTCATCCATTTGTACACCTATCAACCGTGATAAGACAATAATGATTCATCTTCACATCCATCCAACAATGCATCATATACCAATGAAACCACATCGATCCATCTTCATCTATGCATCATGTATCAATGACAAATCATTGATCCATATTCATCAATATACTATGATAATACATGTATAAATCAAACCTTTGATCTTTGACATCATTCAATCATCCTTTGGCATCAAAAAATTTCTTGACATCAATCAATCAATCATCCTTTGGCATCAATCCTTTGACATCAAGTAATTAAACCTTTGGCATCAATGACAACATGATCCAACAAGAGGTATGTGTTTACTGATTTACATGAAGAATATTTTTGTTTCTTTCCACATTTATTACAGGAGTGGTCGTTAAGGTTGAAGTATACCAATCCAACTAACCTAGTTTGGCCAGTAGTGTGGAGTACTGAAAATATCACACGGTTGGAAAGAGTTAATAATAAATTCACCTGCGTAGTGGATTTTTGGTTAGACAACATCACTGCAGGGTTTATCTCTAAGTTTACAGTAGATAGAGAGAATTCATACACTGTTGTAGAGACAGATTTATTGAGGGGACCTAGAGGGAGGTACATCAGGTCACTCTACATGTTAATCAAAATATTATTACATGATAAAGGTGTGATGACCATGGAACCCGACAACTAGATCACCCTGCGCACATGGGGGAGTTGGGGGAAGCACTAGGGAAGATATGAGAAATGGATAAGGCTCTAGAGAGTAGCTAGAAGAAGGAGGAAATGGACTCCATTATGATGGATGATGAACAAACCAGGGAAATCATAAGGAGTACAGGTGTGACGCATATCAAAAAACCCTACTAGTATACGATGAATAATAAAAAGAGTGTTGTAGTGGAGCGAGAGGGATTGGACAATGATGAGGAAGAGGTAGAGGATCTTCACACCATGGGGAATATTGAGGATATCTTGCATGCCACATATGAGAGGAAAACTATAGGTCATGGGTTCGATGGAGAAGAAGGATCTCCATTCTAGATCTGAATTAGTGTGAAACCTACAACCCCATGTGTGATTAACACAACTGAATAAGAAAAAGAAGTTAACCAACAAGTGATTAGTGGTAGAAGAATTTTTTTAGGACATGGATCCTGTAGAAGAAGTGCAAGTTCAACAAGTAGAAGCCAAGTCTCTACACCGTGTAGAGGTGATAGTTCAGAAAATTTCACAATGGCAGGCAAAGATCCAACCATCAAGTTACTAGAGTTCCTAGGGGATGGGTCAGATGACCTAGAGAAACATTTGTTCATCTGCGAGAATATATGGGAAGAAAAACAAATTACAGACGAAAATACAAAGTTTGTGCAGTTGGAAATCACTTTTCGAGACCACGCATTAGATTGGTGCATGGTTCTCTCAACTAATAATCCAATGGGAACAACTACAACTATTCATTAGAAATTTCATAAGCCAAGCTAAGAAGACTAGTTTATGAATGAAATGATAGAAATCAAACAGAAACCAAGAGAATCAGTATGGGAATTTTAACCATAAATTCAAGAGGTTAAAATGTAAGTTAAAGTACACTATTACTGATACACAACATAGACATTTGTTTGTTAATTATTTTTTTCCATAAATAATTATTTCTAGATAAATCATGAGACAAGCCTAAGGGGTTAGCTCCACTGGTTGTCACACATGTTGGACATTTGGCTAGTTTCCTATTAATGTGTTCTTGGTTTGAATCCCCATAGGTTATGTGTATTAGTGTATGTCAATGTGTTTACTAGGGCTTCCATCCACAAATGTGAAGAAACATCCCTTGGGTTTCCCATGATGTTTCATTTGGGAAAAATAAAGAACGAATCTCAATAAGATAAATATAAACAATACTTATTAAATTTTTTAGAAATAAGGTTATAAAAAATGGGGGCGTTGGCATTGATATTTTGACCAAGGATTATTTTCAGTTGCACTACCTCTGTCTCGTGAAAATCCTTGTAAACTAGGAAAACTACAGATTCACTAGTATTTTGAGATTATATCTATCTTGCATGATCCCATAAGCCTATGATTGATCTATGTGGTCCACATATTGCACATGTTTGAGTTTTATTCTTACATATTTTCCCTTCAACTTATGTTTGGAGTGTGTATGTGTGGCTTGCTTGGGTTACTTGGATAAGTTTGGTTATTGTCTAGTGATCTAGTGAAGTTGGGAAGTGAACCCAACATATATGAATATATATGGTAGTGTTTAGTTCTTATTGAATTTTGTTTGTCCTTTTGTGATTATCATTGATTACTAGATCATTTCCTTGTGATTTTTGGGGTGATATATTGTGTAGACATTAGAGTGTTCTAGGGGAAATCACTACCAATATCACACTACCCTCTGATTAATTATTTGTTGCTTTTCCATTTACATGTTGTGTTCTTAAGTAGATTAATAATATTTTGCATTGCATTTGAAAAAAATAATAATTGCATGTTTGTGAGATTTTGAAGCATTATAACAAAAGAGCATTGGTAAAGATTTTGGATTGAATTCATGTCATAATTTTGGATCCAAATTGTGTGTATGGTTGCTTGATGTTTGAGGATTTCCTTGTGAAGTTTAAAAAGAAAATAAAAAACATCTTTCCCTACCATAGCTAGAATTCACTGAAGTGAACAAATTGCATTGGCATCTTTGCATTGCTCGGTTGGGTTAAGAGTAAAAAACACCATAAAAGTTTCATTCATTTCCCATTAACATAAACAAAAACCATAAAAAGAATTGTGTAATCCAAAATCTATTAGACATTTTTAGTTTTTAGTGAACCAACATTAGATAGGCTTAGGGCCTTGGAATAGGATTAGAGAGTGAACTCTCCAAGGTCACGAAAATGAAACCTAGGAGTCATTAAAGAGTGAAAATCTATTTTTACAATGAGTGTGTCAGAAGATCCTCTAACACAGGATACCATCACCCACATTTCTGATCATATTCATGAGTGGTGATGAATATGTAGGAAGATAAAGACCCAGATCCTGTATAATCTCTTGATGGATTAGTTCACCAAATCCCTCCTTCCAACCATTGCCAACGATATATCTATGGTTGGGGTGACTACTGAGGAATAAGACATTATGCATTCCCAACACTTATACTTGATCTACTCTCAATTGGGTACTCTTTATGTCATCATCCGACATGCTCCTACTCCATAGAAAGATCCTAATAATCCAAACCTAGGATTCCATTTCGATGACATGGTTTGTTATGTTTCCCATGCCTCTGTGAACCAGTTAGTTGAACAGATGGGTCACATAGCTATTTCTTCACATCCATCAACTGTTATTTCTAATTTTCAAATTTTCATGGTCCCTACTCTTACCTATAAGGTGAATTCGATGCAGTCCATGCAACAAAAGAATCCTCAACAACCTAGAGGAAAAAAGAAGAAAAATAAGAAGAAAATTTCTAATACTGAGGAAGGGATTTCTCCCACCAAAAACACCCATGATGGTGGCATGAAATAAAAGAGTAAGATTCAGTTCCCCTACATAATTTTTGGGGAGGACCACTTTACTCGTAAATATCCTCAGAAGGATGATATCCATCTCTATTTGGCTCATAAAAAGGACGCCTAGTAGCCTCTTGTTTTAATTCATCCTTTTCCCCTTCAACCTCATCATATGCTTGTAACAAATATCACCCCTATGAAAGGGAGAATGGCAGGTGCCCCTCACCACAAAGTGTATTCCTCAAATGCTTCCATATTCATGTGTGATCACATGGTCAATTTGCATACTCAAAATAACAACTATGACATGTCTGAGCCTATTATTGTTGTGCATGAGCCAACATTTTCTTCCCATCCTGGTGGCGTTCTTCAGATTGAGAATCCATATTTTGATGCACCACTTCACCCCCCAAAAGGGTGTTCATTGAAGAAAGAAACATAATCCAAATGCATGGGCCACCCATAACTAAAATATTGTGGAAGACTTGGCCCAAGTACCCTGTGAAATGTCTTCACTCAAAGTTAGAAATAGAAAAACAAGAAGGGTAAGGGGGATAACAAGGTTGCTAATAATGATGGTGAGGGAAAAAATGAAAAGAGAAAGGTGAGGTTTCCATGTAATATTTGCATGGACGACCACTTAACTCACTTATGCCCTTGGCTTGCAGAAGCCCATAAGCTACTGGCACAACAACACCCTGTTGTGTTGACAAACCCTTTTCCACAAGAGAAAAATATGGCTCAAGCTTCTGCATCCACGAGCGCGCCTGGGGGAAGTTAGGGACCCCCACGCCTAATGTTAATAACCCGTCTGCAAACATTTATATGATGAGATTCGATGCTCATTTATCAACCAGGGATCGTGACTACGGAACACCAAAATATTTTGAGAAGGGAAAAGAGGCCTCCAACCCATTGAATCCTCTTAAAATTGAGAATACAGTGGGAGAAATGTTGACTCACATCCCAAAAGGTGCGTTCAAAAGTGTTTCTCATAACCCAAACACGAGGGCTGCTTAGAAATACGCCATCGTGGAGGATTTGACACAAACTGCTTGTGTAATGTTTTCTCTAGAGGTTCTCCAAATTTTCCCATCAGAGAGGAAAGCTTTGTTATCTTCCTTGGGAGTGACTGAGCCTAGTAACTCAGGAATGATCGTTTTCATTCTAATTGACAATAAACCTTGTGTTCCTCACCATGTATCCTTTCATATGGTAATGGAATACACCATGAAATCATTGACACAAAACATTTTATGTACGGTGGTTGATGAGGGTGCCTCGACTTGAGTGATGTCATTGGCATGTTGGAAATCTATCAGTCAAACCAAGTTGGCTCCATCGCCCACATTGCTTACAACATTTGATGGTCGATCGTTCATACCACATGGTATAATTCCCTCTTTCCCCATGCTATTGGAGGGTGAAACTGTGTGCGTTGAGGTTGAAGTAATCGATGCGCCTCTTGACTACAATCTTCTATTAGAACGGAGTTGGACTTACGCAATACACACGGTTGTAGAAACCATTTTTTGGGTCTTATGCTTTTCGCACGAAGGCTGGATTATAACTGTTGACCAATTGTCTTTCTCCTGTCTTGACCCTTCATCGGGGGAATCCACGGTCCTGATAATTGATAAACCACAGCCAGGAACTGTCAACTTAGGTGCCGAATTTTTTTCTTCTTTGATGAGAACCTTCGATTATCCACTACCTTGTAATGATTTAAGGTTTATTTCAGCCATCCCTTACCAACCGAAGGCTGCAATTTTTCAAGTGTCATCTTTTAAAATAAGCTAATTTCACGACTGATGGACTTTACCTTCCCCATCGAATTTGATGGAAGAGGTAAGGAATCTTAGCATGGCCATGCCCTTATATTCTATTGAGGTTGCGTACAATATTTTCTAGCAAGCCTCAACCAACCCTGATACGCCCCCCCCCACAGGATTTAGATGCAGTTCTCAATCCTATTGGGCTCAATACTCTCTCACCACTCAAGACCCTTTAGACTTACTCTTTCCCTCTGACGAGGATATTTTGGAGGCAATGAATGGTCCAGATAGACCTTGGGATGATCTACACCGTATATGTTATTTTCTTCCTGAGCTCAGGAGAATAGAGGCGGGAGAGTTTGTAACAAACATGAATGGAGATAGCCCTTGTCCTGTTAACCCTCTGGCTATGGATAGAGTATATGCCGAGGGAAACATGGAAAGTATTTTTGAGATGATTCCTATCGATATCTCCAAAACCCTAACATTGTGGATAATGTCCTCGTCGGAGCAGATTGCTCCCCCAAAGAGATTCAAATCTACACCAAATTATTTAAGGATTTATGCAAGGTTTTATCCTGGTCTTATGAGGAGATGTTAGGCATCAATCCACAAATATTTGAACATGAAATCATGACTTATCCAGATGTTAAATCATTTTGACAGAAGCTTCGTCTGGTCAATCCTCGTAAAGAAACGATGATAAATGATGCAGTAGAGAAGATCCTCAAAGAGGGTTTCATCTACCCCATGCAATTGACATAATGGGTATTGAACCTTGTTCCTGTTAAGAAGAAGAAAGGCATGATTCGCATCTGTATGGATTTCCATGATTTTAGCAAAGCTTGCTCAAAAGACAACTTTCCAACTTTCCATGATGTGCGGGTTGCGAGGTATTTTCTTTCATGGATGGTTATTCGGGGTATAATAAAATTCAAATCAAACCCGAGGACCAACATAAGACAAATTTTATTTTTCCTTGGGGTACTTTCGTGTATCAAAAAATGCCTTTTGGCCTAAAGAATGTTGGAGCTACTTTTCATCGGGCCATGTTGTTCACTTTTCACGACCTCAAACACATAGTCGAGGCATACTTGGATGATCTAGCATCACGTTCTCGCAAGAGATATGATCATCCTGCCCATTTACGACTTATATTTGAGAGGTGTAGGTACTATCAGATTCACTTGATCCAAACAAGTGCATTTTTTGCATTAAATTGGTTCATTTATTAGGTTTCATCATGTCAACAAAAGGAATCATGGTCGATCCTCTTAAGGTTGAGGAAATAGTTCGGTTTCCTCCCCCATGCACAATTCCCTCGCTTCAGAGTCTACAGGGGAAAGCAAATTTGCTTCGGCAATTTGTTGCTAATTATGTTGAGATTACGAAAGGGTTCATGTGTATTTTGAAAAAAGGGGTCCCATTCTATTGGTATGAAACAACTCATTGCTTTTTTTTTTGTGTTGAAACATTCCCTGATGTCTGCTCCCATTCTTAGGCCTCCTGATTACGGTAAGTATTTCTCATTATATGTGGTTGTCGCAGAGTCCACAATCATCACAGTCTTGGTACAAGAGGATGATGCTCTCTAAGAGAACATTATCTATTATCTTATCCAAGGCCTAGCTTGACTAGAGCTCAACTACTCACATGTTGAGAAGCTTTCTCTGGTAGCAGTCCACATTGTCCAGCAGTTATGTCACTATATATTACTTCACAAGACCACTGTCATTGCCGTTGTCAGCCCCTTTCAATATGTGTTAACGTGATAGGTCATTGATGGAAAGATCAATAGATGGATAGTTATCCTACAGGAGTTTGACTTTGATTTTGTCTCTGCGAAATCCAAAAAGTCATTGGTCTTTGCCAAACTAATTTTGGAACTCCCGGTTGAAAGTGGTGATATTACGCTCGAAGAATCACCTATCAATGGATATATTTTTCTCATAGCATCTTCAGACCCCTGGTATGGAGATATACTTGTATATCTTTAGACTTTGAAGTGCCTCGCTTCTGCTTCCCGCGATGAGTGTTGATGAATACGACACCAAGCGTGAAATTATCTCATCCTTGATGACACTTTGTACCATCAAGGGGTGGATTTCATTCTTCGATGATGTCTTACTCACGAAGAAGAAGATCTTATGTTGAATGACTACCACACTGGAGCATGTGGTGGTCATCTATCTAGGTTGTAAACAACCAAAATGATTCTTCGTGCATGATAATTCTATCCCTCGCTAATTAAATATTGTGTTGAAGCAGTAAATAAGTGTGAAAGATACCAGATATATAAAATATGCAGAACATAAATAAAATGCTAGAAATGGCAGAATAACAATAAAATATCCAGCATAATCTTCACAATACACAAGAACATATAACCAATAGCAATAGAAATAGCACTTTGATTCAGAAAGCAATGTTCACAGGCCTCTTTGAGGGGGCAACCTCCAATCGACCAACGCTATGTTACAATAATCTCCAAGCTAGGGTTCTCATACCCTCGACCCTTATTTATACTAAATATGTCTATTAAGAGAAGCATCTAGAGGAAGATACTTCTAGAAGCGAAAGCTTCTATTAAGTCTTCTTACATCCATCTTATTCTATTTTATTGAAAGGCCTTATTAATATTGACATTTATTACATCTGAATACATTGATCTACCTATGTGTGGGTTAGGACCTTAACATGTCCGCCCCCTTAAAAACAACGTTGTCCTCAAGCCTTGAGATGTGGAAAATGATGCAGAATGGTAGCTAGTTCCCAAGTGGCATCTACTGGAGTCATATCTTTACACTGTACTAGCACTTCCTTGATGGTTCTCTGACGCGGGCGACGCTCACGCTAGTCCAAAACTACTTCTGGCTGTAGCCAAATGGATCCTTCTTCTGCTAACTCTGGAAGGTTGGTTTGAATTTGGCACCTGGTTCCAATCACCTTCTTCAAGCATGAAACATGAAAAATAGGATGTAGCTTCGACTGACTGGGCAGAGCTAACTGATATGCGACTTGTCCCACACGCTTGAGAACTGTGTAAGGGCCATAAAATTTGGGTGCTATCTTCTGACAATGCTTGGCCTTGAGGGAAGTTTTCTTATATGGTTGCAGTCTCAGAAACACCTGATCCCCTTCTGCAAATTAACGTTCAGAGTGACCTTGATCTGCTTGCTGCTTCATTCTATTCTGTGCCATGACCAAGTTCTCTTTAAGGGTACGAAGGATATCCTCTCGGACTGTAAGTGTTTGGTCAACCGCCTGGACCTTCGAGGTACCCAGTAAGTATGAGAGAACTGAAGGTGGCTTTTGTCCATATACCGCTTCAAAAGGAGTCATGCGAGTGGCTGTATGGTATGTAGTGTTGTACCACCATTTGGCGAGGGGTAACCATTGAGCCCACTGGTGTTGTTTTTCAGAGGCAAAGTACCTCAGAAATGTTTCCAAACACTTGTTGACAACTTCCATTTTACCATCCGTTTGGGGATGATAAGCTGAGCTGAGATGCAATTGTGTGCCTTGTAGCTTAAACAACTCTTGCCAAAAATTTCTTGTGAAAGTTGGGTCTCGATCGGAAACAATAGAGTGCGGCATGCCATGAAGCTTGAAGACATAGTCCATGAAAATTTGAGCCACCGTGGATGCAGTAAATGGGTGGGGAAGAGCGCAAAAATGAGCATACTTGGAAAGACGATCCACCACCATCATTATGACTGATTTATTCCTCGATTTGGGTAAGCCTGTAATAAATTCCATAGATATATCCTTCCAAATAGCAGGGGGAATCGGAAGCGGTTGGAGGGTGCCTGGAGATTTGACTGTTTCTCCCTTGTTACATTGACACACCTCACATTCAGCGACAATCTTATGGATGTCCTATTTCATACCATCCTAGAAAAAAGAACGTTTGACTCGGTCATATGTTTTGGTGAACCCTGAGTGCCCCGCTGTGGGTGTAGCATGAAGCTCAGAAAGCATCGTGGATTTGAGCTTGGATTGTTTACTTAAATACAAGCGAACTTTGTATCGAAGCTCATCCTGGAGCCCGGAGTACCCTAGGGGAGCCGGAGCCTTGTTCTGCAGTTGCTGGATTAGATGCGAACTTTTGGGATCTTGAAGCCATTCCTAGCGCACAGCTTGGAGCCAATCTGGTACAATGAAGGAAAGAGAAAAAAGGGATCCTTCATCTTCATATTTCCAGGACAGTGCATCTACCACGACATTGTCTTTTCCCTTCTTGTAAATGATCTCATAATCATATCCAAAGAGCTTAGTCACCCATTTTTGTTGTTCCTAGGAGGAAATGCGTTTTTCCAGAAAGTACTTGAGGATTTGATGGTCTGTCTTAATTTGGAAGCGTTGCCCCAAGAGATACAGATGCCACAACTCAATAGCTTGCAGAATCGCCAACATTTCTTTTTCATAAATGGGTTTGCCCAGATTCTTTTTAGACAGTTGCTTGCTAGTGAAGGCCAAAGGTTGACCCTCTTGCATAAGGAAAACACCGATTCCTTTCCTTGAGGCTTCACATTCCAACACAAAGGTCTTTGTGAAGTCGGGAAAGGCTAGAACCGGAGTGGTGCACATGGTCGTCTTCAAGGTTTGAAAAGCTTGAGCAACTGTTGGAGTCCAAGTGAAAGAGTTCTTTTTTAGGAGAGCCATGAGAGGTGCTGCAATATTTCTGTAGTTCTTAACGAACTTGCAATAATACCCTGTGAGGCCCAAAAATCCACGCAAGCTTTTGAGAGTCTTTGGGTGTGGCTAGTATTGCATAGCTTCAATCTTTTTCGGGTCCACCCTGACGCCATCCTTTCCACCCAGATGACCCAAGTATTCTACTTCCGAGGCACCAAAAGCACATTTGGACTATTTCAGGAAAAGTTGGTGATGAGAGAGTAGGTGGAGAACTTGATCCACATGAGTAAGATGGGTTGTCCAGGTTTTTCTATAGATGAGGATATCATCAAAGAAAACTAAGACAAAATGACGGAGAAAAGGGCGGAAGACATGGTTCATGAGGCTCTGGAAGGTGGAGGGGGCATTACACAAACCAAAGGGCATGACCAAAAACTCATAGTGGCCCTCATGAGTGTGAAAGGCAGTATTGGAAATGTCGGCCTCTTTCATACGTATCTGGTGATAGCCCGAGCGAAGATCAAATTTGGTAAAGAATTGGGCGCCACTCAATTCATCCAGGAGGTCATCAATGACAGGAATGGGAAATTTGTCTTTGATGGTTAGTTTGTTGATAGCACGGAAGTCATGACATATTCTCCAATAGCCTTCTTTCTTCAATACCATGATGACCGGAGAGGAGTAAGGGCTCATACTAGGATGGATGACACCGACAATCAGGAGTTCCTGGACCATTTTTTCAATTTCATTTTTTTGTGCAAAGGGGTGGCGATATGGACGTATATTGGGGGGAAGGCTTCCTGGGACAAGGGGAATGGAATGATCATGGACACCGCGGGAAGGAGGGAGTCCTTGGGGAGT
>ML779216.1:78818-102603 GCA_009831015.1 Picea engelmannii
ATACATCAATAAGGATAATTCCTTACATGAATAACTCTCTTAATACTTAGGAGTAGTAGCACTATGGCTCTCTAAATCCCCTCATTAATTCCTCATTACTCTCCTTTTCCATGAATATGACTCACATAAGGAATTATATAGTTCTCCTCACTCACTCTTAAGAAAGAGCAATAATTCCTAGATCCACAATAATAGGATCTAATTACAAAAGAGGAAAAACAAGATCCATAAATGTAGGATCTCAAACTATCTTCAAGCACATAATGGGAAAAGTCTCAAAACCACCCAAGACTCTTCACCCATGCCCTTGATTCTCTCAACCTATAATTGAGAATAATGGCAAATTGGTGTGAGGTGGTTTCTCACATAAAAAACAATTTCCAAAATTATAATTTAATGATAAATACATGAGTCTAATATCCCTCACAAGTATTAATCATTTTACATCAATAATGTATGAGTTTTTCCAAAGCTCGCAAAGCATAATTGAATGCATGAGAATCTCATAAAAGCATAAAAAAAATGCATGAGACCCTTTTTTCTCACAAAGCATTAATAAAATGCATCAAAAAATAAAACTCATAAATGCATAAGTTCACCCTTTCACCACTTCCTCACCAATTTCAACTCAACATGGCGAGAAAAGTAAAAGTCCTTTCAATGTGTGGATATCCTCCTGGATCACACCTCCCCACAAAAGAACCTTTTGGTATCCAAAAGTATAAACTTTATCTCTATGCAAATGTCTTCAAAAGACACATTCCTTCAAAACTCCTTCACCCATGTACACGTACTTCGGAATCAGAATGCAAAGCCAACACTTGCAACTGTTGCAAAGCAAATGTCTGGAAAAAGGAACACCCTTGTCTCCTTTTCCTCTGTTCTTCGGAGCTAAAATGTCAAATTCCACATCTGCATAAATTTGCAACCTATAACTGATGATACTTGTATTACAATCATTGGAGTGTCTTACTTGACAAGAGTTTATAATCATACTCATTGGTCAAGTTTACAATGAATGTCAAATGGCTTAGGCAACTTGCCTCATTAAACTGATTACAATGATGATTACAAATAAGCCAATTAAGGCTTAGGCGCAAAATAAAATGCCTCTCACTCTCTTCCTCACTTTAGAGTGGCTAAAAAAAACCCTTTAGAAATCTTAAATCATCAGTTTTACATAAATGGTAGACTCTATGGTCTCCAAATCCCACTATAAATAGTGAACATGGCCAAGTCAAAATGCAAAGTATAAGCACTTAGTGGAAGACACCATGGTTCTAAAAACCTCACTATAAAATGTGCAAGCCCAAATCAATGTGCACTAGTGGTTATAATTCCCAAATCCCACTTGCATCAAAAGTGCCCCAAATTGATGGGAAATTATTTGCGATACTTTGATTTCCGAGAAGTGGTGAAGTCAGCATGAGCATATTACGAGAAAGGTACTCTGATCAATAAAAAGTGTAGTGACTCTGCGCTGATCTACTTTGTGATTTGAGGAAATTCCTCCTCAAAAAACAATGATCGCAGGGTGCTCACTCCCATCCTCTTGTAACTGAAATCTAAGAAGAATGGCATCTCTATGATAAGTTATAACGCTTGACACCACTGCGATATTTTTGGCACTTCTTCTTGGAAATCATTTGTAATCTTTTTATGGTTAACCTGACAGACATCTCTTGGCATCCTTTCCCAGAAGAAATTTGGTTGCTGGAAAAACACGATGACGGTCACCGCATATCTATACCCCAAGCATATCTATCCTCTATCTGCCAAACAATGTTTAGTGGGAACTGCAACAATGTGTGCAAGTAAAAGGAAGAATCCTTTGAACATGTTGTGATCTCGTTGACAATACGAGCAACATTCAACCCAGAAAAACACCGACATCATTTGTTTCTTGGTGCTATGCATACAAATCTTTCTCTCTTGATGGAAGCCACTAGATCTGGCAGGCACTTGTATAGAGGCGAAAACGCTTTTGTTCCCCATGAACTAACCTGTGGCTGGACTCTCAACCAATAAGGAACATGAACCATGAACTCAAGAAAATACCAACAAGAAGTTCTCCTCCATGTTCGTTTTCAGAAAAGTGAATATTTAGTGCAACAACTCGCAAGATTTGTTCATATTTCCACCCTGGAAATTTTGACSAGAGTAGAGACACGTTGTGGGCAGGAGTCACTCACTATGCATGGAGAGGAATCCATCCAAATCCTCTCGCTTTGGAATTATCCCATTTTACTTTAGATTTCTTACGGATCCTGTGTATAGTTGATCTGTGACCATCTCCATGATTCGTAGAACAGATTTTCGGATAGAGTGGGTGGTGAACTCGGAGTTGAATACCTTCTGTTGCAAATTCTRGRCATCCCTATCATAATTGAATATACCTGTTCTCGAAAGATCGTGGTGAATATAGTTTCTCCAGCRATCATGGATGAAACTACACGATCCTGTGTGTTCTCTTTGATGAAAGAATAACATCCTCGAAAGATGGTAGAGACAACCAATTTTGTTTTATTTTTTCTCTTTTGAGAAGGTGGAAATAAGAAGACCAACTACAGCATCCAAACATTGGTGGCCTCACTAGATGCCATTCTTATATTATTTATGTTTATATCGCCCATCAATAATTCCTTGCATGTCAAATTCACATTCCAAATGCATGGGCGTGAGGGAAAAATTATCCCCTTGCAAAGAATCAGGGTGGAGCTTGCATGCTCAGTTGTTTCCATGAATATCATGAACCTCATTGAAGAGAAGAGAAAATGGTCTTCGGTCGTGGAAGAAGTCATAGACTCATTTCGATATGGAGATAGCTTAAAACCATAACCCATGAAATGGCATTTTCCATCTGGGGCGTTTGTTGGTTTCCATGGATGTGCATTTCCATATTTGAATCTCCTCAATGGATACCATTTTTCGACTCCAAGCGCTCAACTATGGTAGCATACCACACATCCTCTGGATCCATGTGAACAAAATCTTCCAGCAGCACCGTTAAGAGAGAAAAAGAATCATATAACCCCCTTGCTATTTGTCATCACATGATTATATGGTTCTCATTCACGCCTTTTCTCCGCCTTCACTTATACAATGTCACTCAAGGAAATCAAAACAATACCCGAATATCCTTCATTTCAGGAGACCATCGTAAACACGAGCTCGGAAATGCCAATTTCCCCAGAAAAATGGATCTGCAAGTGATGATCACAATCTTAGTACAGTTTCCCAATCGATTATAAAGCCAGTCTCAGAGTTTATTTCATGTGCAACCACACCAACACTGCACACGTCCATATTGGCACTGGTATTCCAGAGATAACGCTAGTTGGTGCAAGGTACCCATGATTATTTCCAAGCATAGTGATTGATTGTGCCATCGTAATGCCTGAGTTGCAGCTACATTTTTCTCTGTTGCAAAACATGTTAAGTAACTGAAATATTTCAATTTTGCAGAAATGATAACCACTGCTTACCCAACCAATCGAAGGTGCCTTCCTTCTGCAATTGCGTTCCTTCAAAGATTGGTATTGGAACATTGATCACAAGCTCTTTCGTAGCCTCTTTCTTGGTGGGTGTTGGAGTAGGTTTCTTCCTCCGTAACTTTGGGTGGATATTCCAACATTTCTTCTCCCAATGGCCAATAATGTTGCAATAACTACAAAAATTCCTTCATTTTCCATGGATGACTCGGAAGGCGTGGTTTCTGATTTGTCTCACTTCCCATGGACACATATGTCTTCTTAACCCAAACTTTCTTCATTTGATCCTTGGCTACATCATGGTTAGAAGATGTAATGCACGAATGCATATTGCAAGAATCATGCTTCTTAAAATCAAAGAAAGAATTTGACTGAACATGACCCTTATACCTTCGAGGCTTATCCTTGTTGTAGATCTGACAAGGACTAGGACTAGATTATTTGACTCCTCTCTTGGAATCCAATGATGTAGAAATGGTTTTTGAAGTGGCCCTTACTTCAAGGAACTTTGAGAACTCTCCAATCCTATTGACTGTATCCCAAACCTACAAATCATGGTGTTTGTACCACCTCTAATGGCCGAGTGACTCCTTGGTCATGAATTCCAAGTCCACCTCCTCTGTATCCCATATTTGTGAGGAGCTTCATGCCCACGTTAGTTTCATACTGAGAATAAATTGAACATGAAGAAACATCATATACCTCGGTTTGCATATGTTCATCCATGATAGAAGGTTTTTTGTCTTCCATTCGTTCACCATGCTACAACCTAGCCAAGATATCATCCTTGGTTTGCAACTTGAGCTGCAATTATTCAATAATTTCATTGAGGACTTCTCCATGAAGTTGAGATCTCTCTTGAATCCCTTGCTTCTCTTCTTCTGCAACCTTCAAAAGTCTCCTCAACTCTACGTTTTCATCTTGAATGTAGTGATTTATATCTTCTAATTCTTGAAGTTTTTCTACTCGCTTCGCTCCTTTTCCCATCCTGCAAAGCACTCAGCCTGCTCTGATACCACTTGATCTGAAAACGAGCGGGTAATTACTCTACGCAAGTTTTCAATCTAGAATATTTTACTAATGAATTATTTGCATAAGGACTAAAGGGCATATGAGTTCATTAATAACGATGCTTTTAAACATTAATACATAAAACATATGAACTCAAAATGGATAAAGCACATGAAAATACAAGAGAGAGAGGAAACCGATGTTGATAACATAGTTCTCCCCTCTTGGGATACATCTTTGAACCCACTTCAATTGGAATACAGATCTATTTCATTCCTTCTTCAAAAGATGTTGGGACCTTCTCACAAGTGATTACATAAGAGATGCATTCTCCTTCAAGGAGGATTCAAGAAGACTACTCACACTAATAACTCTCCATACATCAAGAAGGATAATTCGTTACATGAATAAGTCTCTCAATACTTAGGAGTAGTAGCACTATGGCTCTCTATCTCCCCTCATTAATTCCTCATTACTCTCCTTTTCCATGAATATGGCTCACATAAGGAATTTTATAGTTCTCCTCACTCACTCTTAAAAAAGAGCAATAATTGAATCCTAGATCCACAATAATAGGATCTAATTACATAAGAGGAAAAACAAGATCCATAAATGTAGGATCTTAAATTATCTTCAAGCACATAATGGGAAAAGTCTCAAAACCACCCAAGGTTCTTCATCCACGTCCTTGATTCTCTCAACCTATAATTGAGAATAATGACAAATTGGTGTGAGGTGGTTTCTCACATAAAAAACAATTTCCAAAATTATAATTTAATGATAAATACGTGAGTCTAATCTCCCTCACAAGTATTAATCATTTTACATCAATAATGTATGAGTTTTTCCAAAATATCATAAAGCATAATTAAATTCATGATCATCTCATAAAAACATAAAAAAAATGCATGAGACCTTTTTTTTCTCACAAAGCATTAATAAAATGCATGAGAAAATAAAACTCATAAATGCATAAGTTCACCCTTTCACCACTTCGTCACCAATTTCAACTCAACATGGCGAGAAAAGTAAAATCCCTTCCCATATGTGGAGATCCTTCTGGATCATGCATTGTTATATCATTGTAGCAGTAGACTACTTTATGAAGTGGTTCGAAGCTATGCCGACATTTAACAATGACTGGGAAATTGATGCCCTTTTCGTCTTCAACTAAATAATAGCTAGGTTTGGTATCCCGAAGTAGATTGTCACTGACCATAGCAGACACTTATAGAACAAAATGATTACTAAATTAACATCAAATCTTGGGTTTAAATAGGAACATTCGTCACTATATTACCCACAAGCGAATGGTCAGGTAGAAGTTGTGAATAAGTCTCTCAAGACTATTCTTCAATGAATGACCAATTCGGCCAAGTCAAATTGGCATTTGATGTTATATTCAATGCTTTGTTCTTATCAAACTTCCATGAAGGCTGCTACAGTTTTTTCACCTTTTCAACTTGTTTATGGGTTTGAGGCAGTCTTTTCTATAGAATGTCAAATCCCTTCTCTGAAGTTGGTAGTGGAACTACTGCCCGACACTACACCGCTTGAGGAACATGTTCTTTATCTTGTGCAGATTGATGAGTAGTATTGGGATGAAGCCTTGGATAACGAGACTCATAAACAAAGATTCAAATGTCAATATGATCGGTCTGTCTGCCCTTGGATTTTCTCTGAAGACGATCTTGTCCTAGTCTATGACCAAGACAAAGATCCCCTAAGGGCAGGAAAGTTCAAACCCATGTCGTTCAGACCTTTAGTTGTGAAATAATTTTTAGAGAAGGATGCTTATCATTTGGTTGATTTCGAGGGTCACCCCTTAGCAGAGCCTAGAAATGGGCTCTACCTTAAGAAGTATTACACTTAGGCTAGTCACTTGGGTGTGGCTTCTTGTATATATGTATATTTTTTTATACATTCTTGTCTTTTTTGTTTTGTAGGCATGTAGTCATTTATGTTTTCTTTTTCACTGTGGCAGATGTCAAGTGAATCTGAAGTCTACGTTGGGCTCGTGGATAGCTCTAGCTAACACACTCGGAGGCTTGCTTCTGTAGCTTGGGTGGTTTTTTCACCTAGTGGTAAGTTGCTATCTTCTGGAGGTATTTTTCTGGGTGAAGAAACCAATAATGTTGTCGAGTACAATGCAGTGATAGAACTACTACATGATGCCTTGTCACACAGTATTTCTCACCTCCAGGTTGATTTGGATGCTCAATTGGTCGTATCCTAGTTAAATGGGGGTATACCACGTTTATGATCCAACTCTTCATCGACGATTCCTTATAGTACGTCTCTTAGAACAATATTTTGATTATATTACTTATTTTCATGTTCATAGGAGATCTAATTATTTAACTAATGCTCTATATAATCATGTATTAGATTGGCATGTTACTCACATATAAAAGTAAAACACAGACATACACATGTAAATACATTCATAAAAAATTCATCCATAATACAAAAAATATGTATATGTATATATGTGTGTGTGTGTGTCTAAAAATAGTGTCATGAGAACAAAGTGGGCATTAAATCCTAAAAAATAGTTGGTATACATCGTTGGACTTAAGGCCCCAAATACATAGTACACAAATTTCCCTCGACACATATAAGTGGTCCAACACTATCTAAGGTCTAGGCCTATTGGCCCTGCTGTAGTGGATGAAGATGTTTGCAAGACGCCGAAATAACTGGACCCAGGTTCGAGGCACCCCTACTACATGTGGTTGCATAGCCAAGGGAATATCCTCTATCTCATCCATTAGAATGACACGAGTGAGAGAATTGAGGTTCCTCTCTACTCTTTGTAGGAATCTATAATCCTCTCTAGATGGAGGTTCTCCTGCTACTGCTAGTCCTACCTCTGGTCAAGGATGATGCCTGGTCCTGGGGAAGTCTTTCGGTCGAACTGGTCCCACATCTATACATAACAGAACGTAAAGTTAGTACTCTAACATTAACATAAAAAGGATAATATATTTAAAATTTAAAAATTTAATAACTTAAAAAATGTGTTACCTATCTCGCCACGCTCCTCGCCAGGGGGGCACGGGCATGTCAGGATATCACATGAAACTGATTCTTTCATATGGATAATACTCTATAATCGGGATTTCACCAATCAAATAATTTATCATCAAACGCCTCATGGTTTCTTCCTCCACCCTATCTAAGAAGCAAAATTGCCCACCTGCACAATGCTAGAAAGGAGGAAATATGCTCCCATACTGTCTCTCCCAGGTTGAGACTAGGCACTCTCTCTCTCTCTCTCTCTCGAAGGAGCATAGAACTGTGCCAAACCCGAATTTCTTATTTTTCCTATTATGAAAATCAGTGAGTTGCTTCTTCATGCATGTCAGCATGGTAGTACTCCATTCAAACAAGGTAACCTCCAAACATTGTACTTCACAGTGCATCTATGCTTGGGAGGCTTGATTGAGTGCTACAGATCCTGTGATCCACCTGATCATGAATAAAACAACGCGGAGGTGGAGACTAGTAATCTCATGTATCAACACCTAAGAACCTACTTTCTCAATACTAGCCTCACAGTACATCCCGATGTAATCTTCAATGTTATATAGACCCGGAGGAAAAGTTCTCAGATTGACTTGTTCCCCTCTCCTAGAGAGGTCATTCAATAAATAGATGTCCTCTATGGTCAGGGTCAATGATTGACCCTCTAACATGAATTCCCCTGTGTCAGGACGTCAATACTCTACCAAGGCATTGAGCAACCTCGGTTGTACCCTCATGAACGGACACTGGAAAATTTTCAAGAGGCCACACTGTTTTAGCATCTCGATGGACCCAGGATCCTCCTCCACCAAAATATCAAGCTCCCCATGCTCTCTTTCTCTCCAGTGCACACACATCCTATCACACACAAAAGAAGGAGAGGTCCTAGTCTTTTTTTTTTTCTTTTTGAACTTCAAAGAGGGCATACACGGGTTGTTGTTAGGATATTCATGTATGTACGCGGGCTGAGTATTACTCTTCCTACATAAATACATGGGTTGAGTGTGGAAAACCCACATACACTCATTCATGACCCTTTTTCAAGGATGCGTCCCTCCTAAACAAAAAATTAAAAACTTGAAGATGAACTGAAATGAAAGATGAGGTGATCTGTACTTACTTGGTCCAAGTGTGAAGGTTTTTCGTCCACTGTAGCTCCTTGAATTTGCGTTTTTGACAAAGGTTTTTTTTTACCTTTCTAATATTTTCCAAATTGCAATGGTAAAATTGAGTTGTCCACCTCTATTTATAAACTTTTTTTTCCCTTTTTCCCCTAATTTGGTCCCATTTTTCACTTTTCATGACTTGACTTGGTGGCTACTTGTGTTCTCTATTGAGTTATCTTTGGGTCATTCTTAAGGACTTGTCCTTTTGGTTTGGTAATTTTGTTGAGATGGGTTACACTTATATCATCCCATGGTAAAAGTAATTTTTCAACCTTTACATATAGGTTAAGTTTTCACCCCCTACATGCTGCATTTCGTTGACTTTTCCTCTTTTCCATAGGATCGATCCCACTGAAGTGAGACATGGAACCTTATCAACTTCTTTAGAAGTGTCTTAATTAGGTGGTGGAGCCTACCTCTACATGGATGTCCTAGGTAGATCCTTTTCTTCATTTTGGCATCCATGCTGTGAGTTTTGTCTATAGGATTGGGAGTCCTTGTTAGTCTTGCCATGATTACGTATTGAACCCTCATTCTTTTTTCTAGTCATCATTCTTGTCCTTTCCCCCAGGACTCCGTATTGAGCATGGTTTGTTGACTTTCAAGATCGCTTAAATTTTGAAAGAAACATCCAATGAGACTATATTTATTCTTTTCAATCTCGTATGGATTACTTGAGAAAAGAAGCCCCCCATGGAGTCTTCTTTAATCGCTTTTCAGACTCTCTAAAAATGAAAAGATTGTCGAGCGATCTTGTTTCCATTCATGCTCGCCAAACTCAAATTTGAAGGCACATATTTCTAGCGGTAGTTTACTCCTTTTTTTGGTCTGGATGGTTAATTTTATGAATAAAGGTATGCTATAGGAACTTTGGTTCGCTAGAAGAGTATTATTAGGCGTAAGTTTAACCCTTTTTCGGGCCTGATGGACTAAATTTTAGAAAATTGAACATTTTCCTTGGTTTTGGTTTATCTGTTTTTCGGGCCTTGGAGATTACTTATGAAAAAGAAACCCCCCCAAAGTCCATAGTTAAGCTCTTTTCAGACTCCCTAAATATGTACAGATCATCGAGTGACCTTGTTCCTTTCACACTCGTTAAATTGGTCCAGAAAGAACATCTACTTGGCATGAGTTTAACCCTTTTTATAGCCAGTAGATTATTCCGGAAAAAGGTATGCCTCGAAAGACTTGTCTCACTGGGAGAGTTATCCTTAGTTATATTTTATACTTTTTCGGGCTAAGGAGACTAATTTAGAAAAATGTTGTGAGTCCATAGTTAAGCTCTTTTCAAACTCCTTAAAATTGAAAAGATAGCAGAGTGATCTTGTCTCTGTCACACTCGTTAAAATGGTTTTGAAGAGACATATTTTCAGTATACTTTTAACCCTTTTTTTGAACCGATTGGACTAGTTGCAAAAAAGGAACTCCTTAGAGTCTTATTTTGAATTTTTTTAGACTCTCTAAATGTGAAAAACCATCGAGCATATCTTCTCTGGGCTCGTAAAAATTTAGATAGAAGGAGTCTTGTTGTGTCATGCTTCATCGCATCGCATATCTCATCTTTGCACCTTTGGCCTAATGTTGGATCCATGTTTCTATTTCAACTGAACCTTTAAATCATTCCTTATATGCAAGCCTTGCAACACCTTACGATATGACACCTTGACCCATGGAGGAATTTTCCCCAAGTGTCCTTATCCTGCACATGTCTCCTTGCACAGAACATCAATATGTTACATGCGCTTGGAACTAGTTTGCTTGCTCGTGACACTCATTCCTCCTTTGTAAAGTGGCATTCTTTTATTCTTTTTCAAGATCATTAAAAAATTGAAAAAGACAAAAAAATCAAATATTCTAAAAAGAGGGGACGGGAAATATACACTCTTTTTTCGGTAGCAAGATAGTCTCCCTTGGACAAAGAAAATCCTTTCATTTGTTCGTAAAGAATTGCAATTTAGAAATACCTTAGGAAGTTGTTATCTCTACATAGATCCACTAGTACATATTGGAAAAATTTCTACGTTCTATTTGCGACGTTATGGACAAAATTGGCCATACTGTCGAAAAATAGAGGAAATTTTAATTTTTTTTCTCCATATTGCCTGATAATGTCGCAAGTGAGACGTAATACAAACACATGTCTCTATTTTCATGAAGGTAGGAATATGTCGCTATTGCGACACCATTAGATTTTCATCTCTCTTGTGATGTTGGTAAAATAGTCACCTCAATTGCAACGTTATGGAAACTAGGTTTTCACCCTCCCAACGGTCACCTAGTATTTGACCAAGTCAACTTTGACTTGGTCAACTATCGTCGGAATTGAGACATTATAAAATCTATAAATATGTTGCATTTTATGGATGCCGCGACAAGTTTTCTATAATAACGACACTTCAAAAAGGGTTTAAGCAGGTCTTCTTGGCGAACAAAAAACATGTATTTTTTTCAATATATGTCTGTGGGGAAGAATGTCAGAAAACATTAGAGCTGGGAAAAGAATTAAAGAGGGTGAAAAGGGTGACGATAAATGTTATTTCCATTGCAAAATTTGTTGTACTAGACACCCCGAAAGAGTTTTAATAGCAACAGCTAAAAAACATTATAGAAAATATGGGCACATGGACGAGGGATCAAATGAATATCGTCCCATGGTAATTAGCTATATATGCATTCATTATCTATTAAAATATTTATTGTATTCTCAAACTTTTATATTGTTTTATACATGCACTAATTTTTCATGATTGTTTGTAATTATAAAGTTAGATTTTCCCCCTAACTTTATGCACAAAGCACCAAGTAGTAGCAGAAATGATGTTGTATTACAAGATGAAGAACTTGAAGCAGACAATGAAGATCAAGTTAATGATCCCATGGAAGTAGATGCCAATAATATCATAGTTCAAGATGATGGGACAAATCAAATGATCCAAGACTTATTTGGTCATCCAGATGAGGATCATGGGGACATTAGTGATGGTATTTATGATGAACCTCTCATTGAAAAGGAAAATAAACGACTTAATAAAGGGTCAAGAGAAAATATTCTCTCCACTACATTGCTGCTGGTGAACTTGAAAGTTACGAATCATTTGTCGAACACTTGTATGAAACAGATCCTAAGGTATGTAATATGTTTCATCACATCTACATAAAGGTTGATTTTTCCCCATTTTGTTTAGTGTTAATTAATGTGTAAAATAAAAATTCAATATTTACAATTAATATTCTTTACATTAACTATTTATTTTTTATGTTTTAGATTGTTAGGTGAATTTTTGTTACCCTCGTCAAATATTTTACCTCGCACATATCGATATTTACATGCCATTATGAAAGACATTGGAATGGAGTATCAAAGTATAGATGCATATCCCGATGATCATATTATATATTATGGACAACATGCGTCGAAAAATAAATGATCAGTATGTGGTATCGGTAGATATTGAACTGATCAAGTAACAAAAATGGTCCCTCGAAAGGTTCTCCGACATATTCTCATAATTCCACGTTTGCAGCGACTGTTCAGGTACCAAAGCATATCACATTTTATTGATTACCATGCACGAAAGAGAATTGAAGATGGCATTATTCGAATGCCTGTAGATGGTTATGCATTTAAGGAAATTGCTGCAAAATGGCCAGAATTTACAGATGAACCTCGTAATGTTAGGCTTTCATTGGCAACTGATGGTGTTAATCCATTTGGAGAGATTCAGTCTGTTTACTCAGTGTGGCCTATTTTTGTTATAAAAAATAACATTCCTCCTTGGATGTCAATAAAGAGGGAGCACATAATGTTGACAATGATTATTCCAGGTATTTGTTTACATTAATTTTTCGAATTTAAATTTTTCATTTTTCTCTTTTTTGCATAACATATTTTATTTATTTATTTACGTATATATACATACCGTGGTAGTAATTTAGTGTAATTTCAAACAATTAGGTAAGTACCAAGTTAAATATAAGAATGTGTATATCAAGCCTCTTATCGACGAGCTACTAAAGTTATGGGAGGGCATCACTATGTATGACATTTGTAAACCAATTGGGAAGAAGAGATTTCAATGCCGTGGAATACTTTTATGGACAATTCATGATGCCCCAGGAATAACACATTTTTGTGGTATGTAACAATCCATATTGCACAATTGAATAGTATATAATTAATTGAATATATCATGTTTGTTGTTTAAATAATGATGTTGTATATTAATAATTCACATTAATCCATCTATTGCAGGTCTTCGAACAAAGGGTAAATATGCATGTCTAGTTTGTGGTCCTAAGATGAAATATCTTCAGTCAAAAAGTTTAGTAAAGGAGGTGTTTAATGAGTATAGACACTTCCTCTATAAGAACCATGAGTATCGTACTACTGAAAAAGATCTTTTCAATGGGAAACAAAAGACTGGACTAAAACCACAAAGAATGACACCTTGCCTATGGAAGTTGGAATATGATAGAATTAATCCTCGAGGTACACATTTTGTTTATGTATCGTAAATGGAATCATGTTTTGAAATTTTATTTCAATTATTCATTTTATTTTACTGCATTTGATAAATAGTGTTCTGATTGTTTTTATGCTTCATCAATGTCATCGTCATGAAGGTAGTAATAATGGGCTTCCAGGAGGAATGTAATGTTATCCCACTCAATTCACGAGATTGCATTACTATAAGGACCTAAAATTAGTTCATTTATTTGATACAATGCATATCAAGAAGAATGTGACAGAAACATTATGGCTAATCATAGATGGCAGGAGGGATAAAGAAAAAATTGTCAAAATTTGTAATGACATTCAGGAAGCCAATCATGAAATGCAAAGTGTGATCCGATCAAATAACAATGGAGACTAAAATAACCTTCCATGGTTATTAACAGAGAAACAAAGCAATGGTGTAAAAGAGGTCATTCAAAAAATTAAATTTCCCACAAGTTTTTGTTCAAACATAAAGAATATCTTAACGAAGAAAGGTCAATTTGGTGGGTTAAAAACACATGATTGACATACCTTCATTAAGGTAATTAATCATTTTAGTATCCATTATTGTCTAGTTTTGAAAAAGTAATGATTCATTTTTATTGTTATAGTATATTCTACCTCTATCTCTCCCAAACGACTTTGACAACAATGTCAAACAAGTTATATATGATCTTGGAAAATACATGAGGTAAGTAGTTGCAATATATATGCAAAAACAAATTCAATTTTTTGTTGTACTTAATGACATGTGCCTTACTTGTAATGTAATATGTATTTATATGTTTTGTTGAAACATGCTATTTTCTTGCGTCATGATCTGTAGATGGTTGTCATTGAAAGAAATCCATGAAGATGATATAAAGTATTGGAAGAGAGAAATTCCTCTGCTAATGTGTGAAATCCAGAAGTATCTACCTCCAACATTTTTCAATGCACAAGAACACTACCTCATACACAAAGTTGAGGAGATTGAAATGTGTGGACCTATACACATAAGGTCAATGTGGATGGTGGAGAGGCACTTGAAATCATTGAAGGATTTGGTTAGACACAGAGCACGTCCCGAGGGTTCTATGGTGGAAGGATATATGGCATATGAATCCATGGTGTATATTAGTCAGTATCGTCCTAAATTAGCAGTGCAATCTATGCATGGAGTGAATTGCCATTTGGGATGTGAAATCCATCAAAAAATTTGGAAGGGAGTAGTTGTTGGGGAAAGGTACAATGAAGAAAGTGAGAGGTAATTAAATTGTGGATATTTTTAATAAATATATTTTTTTCATTTTTTGTGTGTATATGATCATACTCATTTAATATTTATTCTTTCATCATTTATTAATATTTACCATGGTTATAACTAATATTTAATATTGGTGAATTGTTATTTTTTGGTTGGTCAGTTTCTCAAGATTGGGATGCACTACATTTATACATTGCAAACAATCTTGACTGGATGAAGGTATGGATTGATAGATGTAAAGAACATCATGGTGGTATGTTATCATGGAAAGAACTGTCTGAATTGGTTAGAGAAGATCGTCGTAATGGAGATTCTGATGTTACGCAGAGGGAAATAGATTTAGCATATTGTTTGAAAGATGGAAAGGCAAGAAAATTCACCCATTTTATATTATATTAATGTGACTGTAGGTGTGTCTTTTTCATATTATACTTTCCAAGTTATATAAATTTGTTTATTATTAATTGACAATGCATCTTTTACATTTATGGCATATTGCAGTTCAAACACCACAAGGCTATGTGGATATTGGGGAATTGAGAGTGATATGAGGGGGGGTAGTGGCCATATGAGCTTCCACCTTCACTTGGTTGGCCTTGCTTAGTAGAGAATAAATTATTCTCGAAACCAAGAGAAGCTCATTCATTCATCTTTATACTCAAAGATCACTCACAGACCCACTCTATATACCATCTCATCTCGTCCTCGTTTCG
The DNA here is from genome assembly GCA_009831015.1 of Picea engelmannii. Taxonomy (NCBI): domain Eukaryota; kingdom Viridiplantae; phylum Streptophyta; class Pinopsida; order Pinales; family Pinaceae; genus Picea; species Picea engelmannii. The sequence goes on from ML779216.1 coordinate 93,971, forward strand.
TTTTGATTTTCTGATCGGTCGAATTTTAAAGGAAACAACTATTAAAAGACATTGTACTAGGGCTAGAGTACATTATGGGCAACAATGACCTGTGAAATTTGAATGGAAGTTCTGACAACAATTCTATAGAAGGGAAGTTCCATGTCAAATTTCAAGATAGTTCTGACAACGATTCTGTTATCACATAAACTTGTCATATTTTTTTGAATTTGGGGCTTTTGCCTAAATGTATATTTTTTCCTGTCTCTCCTCCTTTTGCAGACCCAATCGTAAGGTTTTTTTCTTTTCGGCTTATAGTTTTCTTCTTTTTCCTTCCTGAGAGGTGTTGGCCCTAAGCCTTTTTGTTTTCTCTGAGGTCGATCACTTCTCTCTTTTTGTCTCTATCACTGATCCTTTTGCCTTCCTGAGCCCTCAGTCAGTCATCCAAGTATTCATTTACAGAGGTCACAACCATAAGAACAAGCGCAACACTTAAAATGGTCTGTTATGGGCCCGAATCAAGCGAGCGAGCAAGTTCGGTTTGACAGGAAAATTCAAAGTTCAGAGATTAATGACAAATAATAATCACGGGAATCGGGAGTTCGAAACATTGTTGAAGTATTTGTGAGAGATCTGAACCCCCGAGATCTGAAATCAACAAGAGCCGTCTGATCCAACAGGACGCGTGGCACCGAATCCGAACACAGAGGAATTTATTTTGGGAAACCTGAAGTGAGAGAGGTCTCGATAGCACGAGTCCCAAAATCCAGATGGCCCGAGGTCCCGAAATGTCGATATCCATCTGGGTCATCTGATGTAAAGGGACGTGTGTCACTCGATCTGAGCGATCATGATTTTTCGACTCAGAGATTTCAACATGGAACACAGTGAGAATTCACGAAACATGAAATCGCGAAGCGCTTGGGAATTAGGCCCACAATCACAACCCGAGGTCGTATGGAAAGAAGGACCATAAAGAAAATTAAGTGCCTATTAAGCGGTGGGCGACTAAAGTTGTTCGAGGAACCGATCCTGGCCATCAAATTCAAAGAAAGTCTGATCATCGATCTAGATAGGCCATTTCGCAATATCGAGCTTAAGGATTTTTGAGATTGAATGGAGTGAAAACTCTCAAAATGAGAAATACCAAAATTTCACAAGGGAGCCCCAGATTGTGGCCTGAGGTCGCATGAAACGATGGAGGGGGATGCACCAAACATCGAAAGCGCCCATGATGGTCTTAGGAAAGGATCTGCGTGGTTTCGAGGCACTGGGATCGATTGGAATAAATCGTGAGGATCATCAGGAACATTCATGGATGTCAGACTCTGTCCTGATCCTCATGAAAGTAGTTAATGGAAGTGGGGAAGGTGGTTGAAACCTCGTTTCACCACATAAATGGAAATCATGGAAGAACTGGCCATGGAGGTAGACTGTTAGCCCAAATTTCCCCTGCCAACAGATTTTCCTACAAATCCCATACTGATCTGAGCTTGCGTCTGACAGAAGAATACATGCACAGAATGACAGAAGAAGATACTGACACAAAGCTTTGATTGTAGTGGCCAAGTCACACTCCTAGTGGTGGAAACTGTTCCAAGTATAAATAATCAGTTTTGATATTTCATTATGGTCGATGGTAGAACAAAGCTTCCGTATTGTAAATTTTTAAATGAAGCATATGGTTCTCTGGTTATGCGTTGTAGTCTGAGATTTCTTGTTTAATGACAGTTAGATTTCTTGCTCCCTCTTTTTTCCCAATGATACTGAAAGAGTTAATGAGTGACTGATTCACATGAATTATTGTGATTTTATTATGATGAATGTTTGATCATAGTGTTGTTATAATTCCTTTAAGTTTCTTTGAGATTGGAATTCAACAAGATCTTATGTTTAAGTTTCTCCTCTTTGGGTTGTTGGAATACCTGATGTCCGCGACAAATATCTACACTCTCCTCACCAAAGTCTTCCCTCTACTCATACTTACTCTAAGTTACTGACTGAAGTTGATTCAAGACCTCAATTGCTTATGCATGCTATTCCAGTTTTTTGAGTTAAAACGATATCATCCCGAGTCTGCGCCCATTTGACCTATTTAAAAACCAACCCATGACATAAAAATTTGATGGGTACTGGGCTTACCTTCGACGCAATCTAGAGGTGACTTCTAGTGCTAACATTTTTGGTGCCGTTGTCGGGGATGAATTGAAGATGCTCTCTGGGATTGAACGACAAAGCCTACTAATTTTGAAGGTGTATCATAACTCAGTACATTGAATATTGCAACTGTGCACCTGACAACTCCATTGTTTCAGTTGTGGCTTCCAGAGGCAGACACATGAGGTCTACTCCACAGCTTCCTTTAGCAACACTTGAAGATGACCAAATAAAATTATCAGAAGACGACCGACCCTTCAGGAAGGCACTTTTGCTATTGAACCAGGTATTTCTGATGATTTTCACTATCCTCCTATAACAACTCTAGTAGATGTATCTCATTTTCCTATTACACCATCTGTTGGAGCTTCTAGAAGTTTAAATTTTGGGAGTTTTTCTGCTGATTTCCCCTCTCCCAGTTTCACTACTCCTCCTCCTATTACAATTGTTGTTTTGACAGAGAGGGAAACCTCTGTTCCCTCAAGCCCTGCAGATTTTTCTCCAAATCCTCTGTTCTTTTCTTTTCTCTTGGAAGAACAACCCCATCCTCACCTGTCTGAATTCCATCTCCTCTCGGTTCTCCTCCAGTTCACATCCAAATGGCAGGTTCTAATCCTCCTAGGAACAAGATGGTTGAGATATTAGCTGCTAGATACACCCCCCTAGTTTTACCTCAGCCTATGAATGCTTGCCCAACCACAGATTACCTTAATTACATGCCCCAATTCACCGGGGAGGGAGACGTGACTACAAAAGAGCACCCTTCATCCTTTTATGGATTTGCATATATTCATGCCATCTAAAATGAAGATCTGTGGATGAGATTTTTTAAGGACTTGCATCCCAGATCTATTGAGAAGATTGCTGCTTTAGATGATTCATTCTTAAGACTTTGGGGGAATAAAAAAGATCTCCTTTATGATATTACAGAATTTGGGGCTCTTAAAAGAGAAGAGGGAGAATCTATTTCAGACTTCTCGAAGAGATTTAATAAGATGTATAAAAATATTCCCGCTGAAGTTAAACCTACAAAAACTTCTGCCAATATGACTTATGCTAGTGCTTTCAACCCTGATTTTTGCCTACTGTTGAGATAATGAAGAGCTACCTCTTTGGCTCATATGCAAGATGCGGGCCTTGAAGTAGAATCCAATATATTGGTAGCTGACAAACTTAGGGGTAAAGATGATAGAGACAGAGGAAAGGGTAGGTCTGAAACTCCAACTTCAAGTTCCTCTGTCACTCCCCCTCAAATGGATGAAATGACCAAGCTACTAAAGTCACTCTCTGCTAGAATGGAAAATATTGAATTAGAAGGAAGGCAGGGTTATATAATTCCCAAAATATTGAGAATAAGGGTAGTTTCAAAAGACCAAATAACGCCCCCCAAATCATCCAAAGAGATCAAAGAAACATAGATAGAGATGACCAGAAAGTTCAGGCTCATCTCCAAAATAACCTTGTTACTGATGAAGAAGGAGAGGAGGAAGAGCTTGACCCTGAAATTCATTGTCTTGGGGACACCTCCTCATTTCCTCATTTAACCCAAACTACATATGAAGAGTCTCTCATGGATAGTCAATTAAATGAGTTGAGCAAGGGGGAAAAGACCACCAACATCCCAAACAGGTATAACCTCAGGTATAAGAAGAAATAAGGAAAGCTTGATGTTCCTGATTGGCCCACCAGAGAAGAGAAGCTCACCAAAAATGTGGTGGATAGTAGCAAAGAAAAGGAGGTACAAAAACCCTCACCAATGGTGAAAGGTATCATCCCATAAGTGAAGGAGATTTTGAAGCCCTCTCCCTTTTTCAATTTTGACCATGAAATCCAAAAAATTAGAATCCCTGTACCCCTTTCGAAATTGGTCAAGCATGAAGATTTCAAAAGGAGCCTCTCTAAACTATTGCAGTCTGAACCTACGTCTCATCCCAAAGACTCAGTCAATTTGCAAGATGAAAAGCCAGTTGTCATATTAGGACCTTTGGTAGAAGATAGAGATGATTCCTCCCCTCCCTTATACACTTCATTGAACATCCATGATAAAGTGTTTCTTAACTTATTAATGGATTCAAGAGAATCCCATAATATTATGCCTAATATTTTCATGGAAGAACTCGGGTTGGAAGTCACAAAAACCTACCACGACCTGTATTATTTCGATTCTAGGAAGGTGAAGTTCCTTGGGGTTATCAAAGACCTGGCCATGCCCCTGTTCCAGCTGCCTATGAAGAGTGTAGTCATGGATATTGTTAGCGCTCTGTAATTTTCCCAAGGCTGTGATGGCAGTCACAGAGGCAACATTAAAACCGCTTCGAGTCTTGGATATAGCCCTCCAAGACTCAGAGAGGGATCTCTCTGTCTGATATAGCTTTGTTTGAAGAGAATATCAGGTTAGCTATGAAGAACATGGGTTTGTTTATGAAATTGGGTATAGGCAGAGAAGAGAAAACATGGGCTATGGAGTCACTGAAACGAACGATAAAAAATCCATGTCAACAGGCTAATATTTGCAGGGCAGGGTAGACAACTCACTGGATCCTTCAATTTAAATGAAATGGGTGAGATGAAAATAGGTCAAGAAATCCAATTAAACACAGAGCAACTAAGAATTCTGAGTTTAGTCTTCAGTGGAAAACATAAAAAACAATACCAAGCCAGAGACAGAGGGTGCATTAAAACCAATTCTGTTCTTAATCTTCTTGGAATAATTCAGAGGAAAACATTAATTATGATAACAGAGAAACAAATTAACACAAAGGGATGCACATCACCAGTCAAAATAGTCACAAGAATCCTGCATCATAGCACTGTCTCATTGAATTGATGAAAAAACACTGAAAGCTCAGCGAGTTGTTTTAAAATTTTTTTTTTAATCCATGGTCCTCTGACTGATCCACCCTTACATTAAAAATCATCTCTGAATAAATAGGGGAGATCCCCCAACAAGTTTCGAGAGTTGGTTTTAACTGCCTCGGCCAAAAATAGCCATAAATCCCACCAAATCTGGAACTGTCCGCCATGAAAGACGGACCGGTTTTCTGCAAAAAAGGGGTCTGAACAGATGTTTGTTTCTCTTCAACGATGGCACCTGGGAAAAAACTGAAGGCAGTTATTGTATATGAGCATGTTCTGGACAAACACCTCGTTCGGTTTCACTAATTTCGTCTCCATCTGGTTGTAACATCTCCCGGAAAATCAGGACTGTAACAGAAAAGTGAAAATCTGGAAAAAAGGGCCTCGAAGATGGCTTCGATTCTCCTTGCTCGTGGCACCTGTGAAAAAAATGAAAGAGGTTTTTGTTCTTCATCCCATTACGGAGAAAAAAATCTATCGATTTCTTAAAATTCGTTTTCATTTGCCCAAAAACGGCCTCGGACGAAGACATGATGAACAGGCGAAAATAGGCAAAAAAATGAAAAAAGTGGTTTTGTTTTCGTGATGGGTGGTATTCCGGACCCCCCTGAGGTGGTAAGCGGTTTTGGGGGGGGGGGTCCACTGGAATAGGGAGATGACACCTGTCCGGGGGGTGGTATTGGGAAACCATCATTCTGGACCCCCCCCTCTCGTTAAGTTTCGGATAGTGAGGGGGGGTCCGGAATTTTTAAAAGTCGTCGATTTTGTTTATGATTTTCATGTGGGCTTTGATGTGAGCGAGAGTTGGGGATGGGTAGACTTAGGATAGTGTTAATTTTTTATGTTTTTTAATTTTTAGTTTTTTAATATTATTTTATTACATGTGTTTTCATGTTTTGTTTTATGTTTAATTATTATATTTTGTTTTTTTGTTTAATATGATTTGTGTTTTTATAATTTGTTTTATTATATGTGTTTATTATGTTTTAATATATGTTTTATGTTTTGTTTTAATTTTTTAATATATTTATTTAATGTTTTGTTCACTTTTGGTTTTTTTGTTTTAAATGTTTTTTCATATGTTTTTTATTTTGTTTGTATTTTATTTAATCCAAAAACTAACATACTTATTAAACTAATTAATTAATTAATTAATCATTAATTAATCCATCTTATTAAACTAACTATATTAAATTTTATTACTAGCATTATTAACTTAATGTTTTTATCCCAAGTCTGTTTATTCATGGACGGGTGAGATTGGCGAAGGGGTGTAGTCAACTGGACAAAGGACAAGGGGGTGAGGGTGTAGCGGCGGATGAAGGATGCAGAAAATGTGACGGAGGATTGAGCGCAATGGATGGATGACACGTTGGAACAGGGCCCGCCAGAGAAAAATGCCTCATTCCGGACCCCCCACCCCCACCGTTAAAGGAAGAATGGTCCGGGGGGTCCGGAATTCAATCTCAGCCGTTGATGAAAGCGTTGGTGCCTCAGTTGTTTAGATGTGTGCCTTCATTATCTCTGATTCCGGACCCCCCCTGCCGTTAAAGGTAGAATGGTCGGGGGGGTCCAGAAAAGCTTGTGGACCGTAGATCTCAGCGCCAACCTCTAAACCGTTCAATTATGCGTTGTCTTTACTCTTGTGAGTGCAAAGTCATATTTGCTCCAAAACTTAGGATAAGTGCATTATGTGGATTTTGTGCATTGTTTCCCTTGAAAATAATTTGCAGAGATGAAATATTATTTGCAAACCTATACACCCAGAGTGAAAAATTTCCAGTCAACAAATGATCCTATGAATTATAGGGTTATAACAGTGGCTCCACCTAGGGATGGCAACTTCTTTCAGGAGGTGTCAAGAACCACTGACCTATGAACATGCAAATCGGTGCTTTATCCATTGGGCTAATCCCAAAATCTTATTCTGCAACCTGTACTTGTTTTGATCTTGCAACTGAAACCAAATCAAATGAACACTGCTGAAAAAGAGATGCTCGAAATGCTGAGCTTATTCACATTTTCCTACCTACCCTATGCTACTGATAATTTTTTTAAATCAAATAATACAAAAATACCAATGAAGCCAATCAAGTAGCTCCTGAGACCAGAGGACTGTTTGACTGCTCGTTAGCACAGTGAAAAGAGCATCTTGACTTTTTGCCCATAGATTCAAAACTGCAAAGTGTAATGGCCGTTGCTAAAAACATGATTGATCTTTACAACAGAGACCCCAACAGTCTTGAAGAACAAAAGTAATGTCAGAGATATATTGAGGCTCTATAGTGAAAAAATTCTCCATGTAGGTAGCTATAGGATCAAGGTATAAATGACATGTTCCTTGATTTTTGGATTCTTCCAAGTGAGCCACATGCTCTGGCACTATAACTATATTATTTTCATCCTCATGCATTTCCTGACATGGCTGCAACTGCTCTGATGGGATTTGTAATGTGACTTCTGCTGAACACACCCTTGTAACTGACTACTTGATCATATCAATATCATAACATCTTTTTATCTCATGACTGGTGAATGAAGAATGATTTTGGCCACACAGACCATCCAACCGATCAAATATTGGATCCTGAAAAGACTGACAAGACTGCTGCATTTATTCAAATGAAATTTTATCCTTCAACACTTGTCCAAGAGTCTCCTTCAAAACTTGAAATGAATTAAAGAACAATGGTACAGATTTATTGTGGATTAACTCAGAATTTGTCTCAGGCTCTAAGTTTTCATCAAGAATTTGAAAATCAATGTAGGTCAAGGGTTGCAATTCTGGGTTTAGAATAGCCTCCATATCCTTAATGGCATCATCAACTGATTGATCAGAGGAATTTCTGTCTTCACTATTTACAACTGGCCTAGAGTTTCTTTTCATAAATTGAAAAGATGAGAAACATAAGGGCAAAGTGTTTTCACTTACTCTGAGATTTTCTGCACATTGATCACTGCTGTCCTAATTTCCATGTGAAGATTGATTGTTATATCTGAGTTGTAACTGATCTTCCTCATGCCAGCAACATGCTGCTGGTTTCTTTGAACAAACAACCTCTATTTCAGCTTCATGATCATCATCATACTGGTCACACTTGGGTAAATCATCCATGGATGAAATGCCATTGAACATGCATATCATGTCAGCTGGTTGTTCCTCTGCAAGTTGAGATGGAGCTTCATCTTTGACTGTGTTGTGAATTGAATACATGAAAGAATCATTATCCAAACCATGGTACCAAGGATGAACAACAAAATGTTTGGGAACAATGATCTTTTCTTTCTTTGAAATCAATGGATCATGATGTCTTTGGACAACAAGCTCATCTTTCCTATTGATCCTCTGCATCATCTCTTCCATGGCACTAGCCAAAATCTCCAGTTTAGCTTCTGATGACTTCAACTGCTCCCTTTCTTTGTCCTTTAACTTTGACCTTTTGATTAGCAAGTTGGTCTCCACATCAACTGCAATGTTCTGCATTTCTTCAAGGCTTACAGTGTTCCTTTCTCTTAATTGGAATGCCATCTCAGGATCGAAGGCATCTGGGAAATGCAATTTGGCTAAACCAGGAGGTGGCCTTACATCCACAGGTATTGAATGATACACCTCATTGAACCTCGCTGAAAACTGTTGTACT
>ML779216.1:105086-118511 GCA_009831015.1 Picea engelmannii
GTTTTTTTTTTTTTTTTTTTGGGGGGGGGTCCGCTGGAATAGGGAGTTGACACCTGTCGGGGGGTGGTATTGGGAAACCATCATTCCGGACCCCCCCTCTCGTTAAGTTTCAGATAGTTAGGGGGGGTCCGGAATTTTTAAAAGCCGCCGAGTTTGTTTATGATTTTCATGTGGGCTTTGATGTGAGTGGGAGTTGGGGATGGGTAGACTTAGGATAGTGTTAAGTTTTTATGTTTTTTAATTTTTAGTTTTTTAATATTATTTTATTACATGTGTTTTCACGTTTTGTTTTATGTTTAATTATTATATTTTGTTTTTTGTTTAATATGTTTTGTGTTTTTATAATTTGTTTTATTATATGTGTTTATTATGTTTTAATATATGTTTTATGTTTTGTTTTAATTTTTTAATATATTTATTTAATGTTTTGTTCACTTTTGGTTTTTTTGTTTTAAATGTTTTTTCATATGTTTTTTATTTTGTTTGTATTTTATTTAATCCAAAAACTAACATACTTATTAAACTAATTAATTAATTAATTAATTAATCATTAATTAATCCAGCTTATTAAATTAACTATATTAAATTTTATTACTAGCATTATTAACTTAATGTTTTTATCCCAAGTATGTTTATTCATGGACGGGTGAGATTGGCAAGGGGGTGTAGTCGACTGGACAAAGGACAAGGGGGTGAGGGCGTAGCGGCGAATGAAGGATGCAGAAAAGGTGACGGAGGATCAGGTGCAATGGACGGATGACACGTTGGAACAGGGCCCGCCAGAGAAAAATGCCTCATTCTGGACCCCCCCCCACCGCTAAAGGCAGAATAGTCCGGGGGGTCCAGAATTCAATCTCAGTCGTTGATGAAAGCATTGGTGCCTCAGCCGTTTAGATGTGTGCCTTCATTATCTCCGATTCCGGACTCCCCCCTGCTGTTAAAGGTAGAATGGTCGGGGGGGTCTAGAAAATCTTGTGGACCGTAGATCTCAGCGCCAACCTCTAAATCGTTCAATTATGCGTTGTCTTTACTCTTGTGAGCGCAAAGTCATATTTTCTCCAAAACTTAGGATAAGTGCATTATGTGGATTTTGTGCATTGTTTCCCTTGAAAATAATTTGTAGAGATGAAATATTATTTGCAAACCTATACAACCAGAGTGAAAAATTTCCAGTCAACAGATGATCCTATGAATTATAGGGTTATAACAGATATCATAGTGGTTGATGTTCCCCCTAAGTTCAAAATGCTCCTATCTAGATCTTGGATAAAGATATTGGGGGGAACCTTGCAGATGGACCTTTCATACGCCACCATTCCTGTGTTCGAGGGTGAACAAAGGAGACTTTACAGGGAAGCGCAAATCACATACATCATCAGTGATGAAGAAAACCCCATCAACCATCCTATTTTTTATTTGAACACTGAGTTAGGATCCAACATATTGCAGCTTGCATATGCTTCTGAAGCTCCTCTTGAAATCAGAAAAAAACCCATTTCTTTTCGTGAAATACCTCCCCCAACTTCTTATGTGTGGAAGATATTCTTCAATGGAGCCTCTTCTAAGGAAGGGGTTGGTGCTGGAGTGGTTTTTGTGTCACCTTGTCAAGAGGATATACCTTTGTCCTATAAACTAGAATTTGAGTCTACCAACAATGTGGTACAGTATGAGGGTCTTGTTTTGGGTTTAAGGGCTGCCAAAGACATGGGGATTGAAGTGCTAGCATTATTTGGAGATGTTGAACTAATTGTTCATCAGGTCAAAAATATTTATCAAGCCAAGCTCCCTAGGCTTAATACTTACATAAGTGAGGTTTGGGACCTAATTGACAATTTCTTCTTAGATTTCAACATTTCATTTATTCCAAGAGAGGAGAATACTATGGCTGATTCTTTGGTTGTCTCAGCGAGCCATTTCAAAATCCCACTACCACCTAATCTCAGGTATGATGTTGAGGTAAGATATAGGCCCTCTGTTATGGACAATATCAAGCATTGGAAGGTGTTCGAGGATGATCTTGATATCATAAAATTTCTTGAGTCTACTGATGAGTTCTCTGCGTTACACATTGATCAGGATCATGATTCTGATGGTGATATTCATGCTGATGTATTTTTAAATAAAATTTCTAATCACCATATTGTTTAGCTGGCTAGAAACCACAATCCAAAAGGACTACTTCCTTTAGAAAGATTGTTCGATGGGAACGACGTGGCAATAAATTTTAAAGGCCCAACTAAGGGTGTTGATGTAGTTGAATGGAATATTGGTACAGAGGAGGATCCAAAGTTTGTCAAGTTGTCAAGCAGCCTGTCAAGGGAGCAGAGAGACGAGTATACTGAGCTATTAAAATAGTTTCTTGATGTGTTTGCCTAGACCTATGAAGACCTCAGAACATATGACAAAACCATCATTGATCGTAAGATCCCATTGAAAGAGGAGGCCAAACCATTTAGGAAAAAATTAAGACAAATAAATCCTATGCTGCTTCCTATTATGGAAAGGGAGGTAAATAAGTTGTTGGATGCCCAAATCACTATCCCTTTGAGATATTCTGAATGAGAGGCCAACTTGGTTCTATTAAGGAAAAAGAGTGGAGAAATTAGACTCCGTGTTGATTTCAAGAATCTGAACAAAACCTCTAAGAAGGACAATTACCCTTTGCCAAAGATGGAACACATATTGCAGAGGGTGACAGGTGCATCTAGGATCTCTATGATTGATGGATTTTCTGGCTACAATCATATCTCTGTCCTGCCTGAAGTCAGAGAAGAGATAGCCTTCACCACTCCTTGGGGCACATTCATGTATGCCAACATGCCCTTTGGATTGATGAATGCAAGAGAAAACTTCCAACGAGCCATGGACATCGCCTTCATTGGAGAAAGAGAAAAATTTGTGGTCATCTATTTGGATGACATAATAGTATTCTCCAAATCGGATAAAGAACATTGTCAACATTTGAGAAAGGTCTTATCGAAATGCAGAAGGTTTGGTCTCTCCCTAAATCCCAAGAAGTCTTTATTTTCCATGCAGGAAGAAAAATTGTTGGGACACATTGTATCAACTGATGGGGTGAGGATTGATTCAAGTAGGGTAGAAGCTATTCAAGCCTTATCACTTCCCAGATCCAAGAAAGAAGTCCAGTCCTTGCTGAGAAAATTCAATTTTCTGAGAAGGTTTGTTTTAAATTTTGATGAATTAGTGAAGAATATCACAACCATGCTCCGGAAAGGGAACAAAGTAAAATGGACTTCCGAGTCCAGAGAATCCTTCAACCAAATAAAGAAGGCACTGACTGAAGCACCTGTTCTAATCAGTCCTGATTATTCCAAGGATTTTCTATTTTTTTCCTTGGCTTCATTTGATATAATGGTCATTGTTTTATTACAAAACAATGATGCAAGGTTGGAGCAGACTATTTCTTTTTTCAGCAGAGCACTAAGAGACGCAGAGGTCAGATATGACATCATGGAGAAGCAGTCCTATGCCTTGGTGAAAGCTCTTAAAGCTTTTAGAGTCTATGTTTTTCATTCGAAGATCATTTCATACGTTCGTTCAGCTTCTGTGAAGGACATTCTCATTCAGCCTAACATAAACGAAAGAAGGATCAAGTGGATTGCCAAAATCCTTGAATTCGATCTGGAAATAAAACCTACCAAAATAGTTAAAGGAAAAGGTTTATCCAAGTTGTTGTCTGAATCTAATTGTAAATCTTTGGGGGTTAACTTCATCAACGCTTGCTCAGAAAATCAGCAGGCTAAAGTGTCTGATAAAATCTCTCAAGATAGTCCTCCATTAGCAGAATGCGCCTAGTACAAAGACATTATATATTTCGTGCAAAAATTAAAACCCCCTGATGGTATGTGAAAAATAAAGTCAAGAGATTTAAAGCTCAAAGCAGTTAGATTTTTCCTTATTGACCAGGTCTTGTATTGGAAAGACCCTCTAGGAGTGATTCTGAGATGTTTGGACCCACAGGAGGCCCAAAAGATTATATTTGATTTTCATGATAGCCTGTGTGGGGGACATCATTTTTTGAGAACCACAGCCTATAAAATTCTCAGGGCTGGGTACTACTAGCCTACTCTATTCATTGATGTATGTGCAATGATAAGGGCTTGCATCAAATGTAAAAAATTCTATGGGAATCAACAACTCAAGTCTCTGCCATTGAAGCCTGTAGTATCTTCAGGACCTTTTCAGCAGTGGGGCTTGGAATTTATTGGGGAGATTAACCCTCCTTCAAGTGGTCAACACATGTGGAGCTTAACTGCAATAGACTATTTCACCAAATGGATAGAAGCTATCCCCACAAGGAGTGCCTCTCACAAGGTGATCATTGGTTTTCTTGAATATATTATGGCAAGGTTTGGTTGTTCGAACATAATCGTCACTGATAATGTTGCATCCTTCAAGGTTGAAACATTGATCAAGTTTTGTGAGCAGTTCAGAATTACATTGACTCACTCTACCCCCTACTATCCCCAAGTAAATGGGTTAGTAGAGTCCTCTAACAAAAGCCTGATAAAGATCATCACAATACTTCTAGAGTACAACAAGAAAGCATGGGATTCAAAGCTCAAATTTTCTCTGTGAGATGATAGAGTGACAACAAAGAGGTCCCTGGGCATCTCTCCTTTCCAACTTGTATATGGGACTAAAGCATTTTTTCCTTCTCATCTTGCCCTGCCTATGTTGAAATTCTTCCAAGACTGCCACGGAGAACCTGACGATATGATCAGAAGAATTCATCAGCTGGTAGAAGTACAACAGACTAGAGAGCAGGTGATGGACAGAGCGCATGACCATCAACATAAAATAAAGCACGCCTTTGACAGGAAAAGCAGTAAGGATGATTTCCATCTAGGGGATCTAGTACTCAAATGGGATACACCCAGATAGGACAAGGGCAAGCATGGTAAATTTGAAGCCCTTTGGATTGGACCCTTCAAAATTTCTGAGACACTTTCAAATAATACTTACAGATTGCAGAATTTGGAGGGTGAGGAAGTTTTTTGTGGCCCTATAAATGGGCACTTCTTGAAAAAGTTTTTTGTTTAAAGCCATATTCAGCATCCCACCATTGTAAATACCGTTCTTGTTTTATGTTTATTTTGTTTTTAATAGGAGACTCCATAGCCCAAAGCTAAGGAATTGGAACTACTTGATCTTGGCAGCTCGCAAGGAGCATGCCATCCCCTGTGGTACCAAATGTTATCACATAAACTTGTCATATTTTTGTGAATTTGGGGATTTTGCCTAAATCTGTATTTTTTCCTGTTTCTCCTGCTTTTGCAGGCCCAATCGTAAGGTTTTTTCCTTTCGGCTTATAGTTTTCGTCTTTTGCCTTCCTGAGAGGTGTTGGCCCTAAGGTTTTCTGTTTTCTCTGAGGTCAATCACTTCTCTCTCTTTGTATCTGTCACTAATCCTTTTTATTCCTGAGCCCTCAGTCAGTCATCCAATTATTCATTTACATAGGCCACATCCATAAGCACATGCGCAACACTTAAAATGGTCTGTTATGGGCCCTAATCAAGCGAGTGAGCAAGTTCGGTTTGGCGGGAAAATTCAAAGTTCAGAGATTAATGACAAATAATAATTGCGGGAATCAGTAGTTGAAACATTGTTGAAGTATTTGTGAGAGATATGAACCCCTGAGATACTAAATCAGCAAGAGTCGTACGATCCAACAGGACGCATGGCACCAGATCCGAAAGCGGAGGAAGTCATTTCGAGAAAACTGAAGTGAGAGAGGTCCCGATAGCCTGAGTCCCAAAATCCCGATGGCTCGAGGTCTCGAAATGCCAATATCCATTTGGGTCTTCCGATGCAAAGGGATGCGTGTTATCCAATTCGAGTGATCATGATTTCATGACTTAGAGATTTCAGCATCGAACACGGTGCGAACTCACAAAACGCAAAATTGCGCAACACCTAGGAATTAGGCCCACTATCACAGCCTGGGGTTTTATGGAAAGCAGGAACATAAAGAAAAGTAAGCTCCTATTAAGCGGAGGGCAGTGGAATTTGTTCGAGGAACCGATTTTGGCCGTCAAATTCAAAGCGAGTCTAATCGTCGATCTGAATAGGCCATTTCGCAAGATCGCGCATCAAGATTTTTGAGATTGAATGGTGTGAAAAATCCCGAAATGAGAAATCCAAAAATTTCACAAGGGAGCCCCAGGTCATGGCCCAAGTTCACATGGAATGATGGAGGGGGTTGTGCCAAAGGCCAAAATCACCCGCGATGGTCTCAGGAAAGTATCTGCATGGTTTCGAGGCGTCAGGATCGATTGGAAGAAATCACGAGGATCATCGGGAACATTCATGGATGTCAGAATCTATTCCAATCCTCATGAAAATAGTTAATGGAAGTGGGGAAGGTGGTTGAAACCTCGTTTCACCACATAAATAGAAAGCATGGAATAACTAGCAGTGGAGGCAGACTGTCAGCCCAAAGTTCCCCTGTCAGGAGATTTTCCTGCAAAGCCCATACTGATCTGAGCTCGCGTCTGACAGAAGAATACATGCACAGATTGACAGAAGAAGATGCAGATGCAAATCTTTGATTATAGTGGCCAGGTCACACTCCTGGTGGTGGCAACTGTTCCTATTATAAATACTCAGTTTTGATATTTGTTATGGTCTATGGTAGAGAAAATCTCCTGTATTGTAAAGTTTTAAATGAAGCTTATGGTTCTCTGGTTATGCGTTGTAGTCTGAGATTTATTGTTTAATGAAAGTCAAATTTCTTGCTCCCTCTTGTTTCCATATGAAACTGAAAGTGTTCATGAGTGACTGATTCACATGAATTATAGTGATTTTATTATGATGAATGTTTGATCAAAGTGTTGTTATAATTCCTTTCAGTTTCTTTGAGATTTGAATTCAAAAAGATCTTGTGTTTAAGTTTCTCCTCTTTGGGCTGCTAGAAGACCTAATGTCCATGAAAAATCTCTACACTCTCCTCACCAAAGTCTTCTCTCTACTCACCCTTACTCCAACTTACTTACTGAAGTTGATTCCAGACCTCAATTGCTTATGCATGCTAGTCCAGTTTTCTGAGTTAAAACGATATCATCTCGATTCTGCGCCCATTTGACCTTTTTAAAAACCAACCCATGAAATAAAACTCTGATGGGTACTGGTCTTACCTTCAATGCAATCCGAAGGTGACTTCTAGTGCTAACAGATTCTATAGAAGGGAATGAAGAATGATGACAATGAGAGGTGCAACATGATGAACATTGATGAAAATGTGGACGATCTCAAATATTATGTGGGGACATCATACATCCTTGAGTCTTGAAACCCTCCCATACCGTCAAGGCATGTGTCTAGTCTAACCATGTCCAATTTCGATGCATACAGGCACATATTGAAGAAATTTCAACGTTGGCCCCATTCACTACTCACTACGCGGGGTCGGTGCATGACATTTGTGGTGGCTTAATTGAAGCTTCTGTGACATCAACTCGACTTGGTAATTCAATAATAAAACCCTCCTTAAGTATTATGTGGGGAAATAAAACATCTTAAGTATCATGATGGGAGTTATGAGATCCTTAAGTATTATCTGGGTTCGGTGGAATAAATTTTGGATGGGTGTATTGGAAGTTCCATGTCAAATTTCAAGATAGTTTTGATGTCGATTCTATAGAAGGGAATGAAGAATGATGACAATGAGAGGTGCAACATGATGAAATTTGATGAAAATGTGGACGATCTCAAAGATTATGTGGGGACATCATACATCCTTGAGTCTTGAAACCCTCCCATATCGTCAAGACATGTGTCTAGTCTAACCATGTCAAATTTCGATGCATACATCCACATATTGAAGAAATTTCAACGTTGGCCCCATTCACTGCTCATTATGAGGGGTCGGTGCATGACATTTGTGGTGGTGAATTGAAGCTTCTACGAAATCAAATTGACTTGGTAATTCAATAATAAAACCCTTCTTAAGTATTATGCGGGGACATCAAACATCCTTAAGTATCGTGATGGGTGTTATGAGATCCTTAAGTATTATGCGGGTTCGATGGAAGAAATTTGTGATGGGTGTATTGGAAGTTCCATGTAAAATTTCAAGATATATGTTCCGACATCGATTCTATAGAAGGGAATGATGAATTATGACAATGAGAGGTGTAGCATGAGGAACACTGATGCAAATTTGGACGATCTCAAAGATTATGTTCCTTAAAAACTTATTTTATGTAGGATGTGCCAAGTTAGAGATTTATTATTTAAGACAAGCCACAATTTTATTTATCTATCTAGCTAGGAATTCCACAATACCAAAAAGTGGGATCTCAACTCCCACAATTCCAACCCTAATTAGACATTATCTCCCTTTCCAACATGACATGTCAGGAAATTTCCAATCGGGGGGAATGATGTGATAATTGGTTTTCAATTAACCGAGGCATTTTGGTATTTTTTAATAGGATTTCTTACCTAGTCCTCTACTAAATATGGAGCTATGTTTTTATCCTTTATGACTTGTGCACATAATTAGGTACCTTGGATGAGACTCAATTTTTTTTTATCAACTGAATACTTTAAGAAAAATAAGATATTCTTGAGATCCCATCCTTCTTGTGATTTGGGAATTGCTACTTTTTTCCAAGAGACCAACACTATGCATTTTTTCTCACTCTCACTCAACGAAATGAAATAGTAACACAACTACCTTATCCACTCTAAGACACCTTTAGGTATATATGCAATGGACATCAACTAAATTGGAATGGCCTCTAGAACTACTTTGTTGTCATATAATATAAGTATTCAATCTACAAAAGGTAAATAAGATAAATTACAGGTGTTTCCTACATAAATGCCTTTAAAATTACTACTTGTTGAGGATACCTTTATGGATTTGTTGAGCCATTTTTCTTCCATAGGAAAAAGAAGTGTTGATAGTTGGCCAAGTGGGGACAGTTGGGAAGTGGGGTTTTCAAAAGAGACCTAATTGATACAACTCATAATTCACATGACAAATTGATGATAGAAACTCGAATGGATAAGAATTAGTCTCAAGAAGGGCCAACTCACATTTTTGAAATATTTGGAAATACCCACTTTTATAGTCATTTCTCATAAGTTCCTTGTATTTATTGAATTGAGTCCTTCTTGAGAAACCCCCACTACCTCATAAATTTGTCACCCTTCCAAGAATTGAAACTACTTAAGGGATATTTGACGAGAAACAATCTCTTTGATATTTCTTGAGATAATATTTAAAATTGTTTTGTAATGTAGTTGTATTGGAAAATTGAACAAAATTTTTCAAAAGAAAAGGTATTGTTAGATTTTGGAATCAATGTGATGAAGGTTGTGTTGAAGGCTACTAAGGTTTATCGTATGATTCTCAAGCCCTCCACTACTCTTATTATAATTCTATAATAAAATCATAACAAATTAGAAATAATTCCATAACGGGGTCATCCGGTCCAAGGATTTTGTATTTTTGGAACTTTAAAAGGTTTGTACGAGTTCTTCTTTTCAAAATTTTGTCGCAAGAGATTGATTATCCTCTAGATCGATGAAGCTAGTGAATTATCTTGATTATTTGATTATAGCTACAATGTTTGCATGAGAATCATCTTTGAAAATAGATCGGATGTACTGTATCCCTTCATTTTTTATTTTAGGGAAGTTTGTTGCCCATCCTCCATTGTCTTTCTCTATATTCTAAAAAAACTTAACATTTTTACTATAATTGGAAAATCTATGTAAATGGTTGGTGTTTTTAATGCCTACTTGAAGCCAACATGTCCTTCTTTTGAATCTCCATTCTCTTGAACTCTATCTAGAAGATTTTGTTGTTTTTAGTGATAAGGTGATTTAACTGAGACTTATGGATTTCTATAAAAATCAAAAACCTTGCTTATTGTATCTTGAGGCTAGAATATCCACTACCTCTTTTAATTTCCTATCATCCTTCTCTTTTATTTTTCCTTGGACCATTTGATTGCTACTCGCTTTTCCATTTTTAAATATTGATGGAATTGGATGGGAGATGATTCATTTAGGGAGTCATCAAAGGGATTCCACGAATATTTGATTGCATTAAAAAAAATCATCTTTTATCCATTAATGGTTCATCTTGAAATGGTTTGGTGGCTTCCCTTGGGGAAGGCCACTTCGAAAATTATTCAGTTGTGATTAGGATCCCACCTTTGGAGACCCATTAGAGAATACAAATAGCCTCATCTATGAAATATTTTGATACTAAGAAACAATCAAGAGTATTGGATATTATTACCTTGCATATCCTACAATTTCTCTATGGTGAGTTATGTTTTTTTGGTTCAATATTCAACGATCCCACCCTTTCCAATTTTCTTATGAAGAAACCTATCAAATTATCAACTTGACCCAATGGCCCAAAAAAATCTAAAACACCTAAAGAGAAGTTCATGTCACCTCCAACTATCACCAAACCCTTTTGTACAAATGTATAGTTGAAGAGATTTTCCTATAATTCTAGCATATTCGATTAGGGGCCATAAATATTCAAGCAACTAATTTCCTTCTGAAGGTCTAGAGAGAAAATATAGGTCCCCAGTACAAAATTCACAAGAGTAATAATAAGAGAGTAATCCTAATTTCCAACTAGTTACATTCTATATAGATCTTCTTATAGCATCTATGAAACTAAATTCCCACCCCATTAAAAGCATGGATAAATCTTGAACTACCTTTTCTCCATATGTCATTAGTTCTTGTAAGAATATGATATATGGATTATGAACTTTAGATAACCTTTTATTAATCAATTTATTTGAGGAATTGACCAACCCTCTATAGTTTAGAGTTAGGAATATCATCTAGAACCATCTCTCTGGGCCTTTTATCTAGGAGAACTAAACAATATTACTTTTCTTCCAATTTTGAATTTGGTATTTTTTTTCTTTTGATCCAGGGATGGTGTTACACATTATTTTAGTCACCCTAGTGATCAACTGACGACATGTGCATAACTCACTTCCATGTTCCCTAAAAACACTAAAAGAGACTTTCTCCATGAGAAAAGTGTATTAGTTTTTCTTCCTTAAAAACTATGTCAAAGGAGATTGCCGCACCCTGCTCTATACTTGGGGTGAGATGATGTTTGATTGTCCAAGTTTTTTCCTCATGTCCTAACCATGTAATTTGAGATCAAGAAGGTTCATTTAGGTCTTAATACCCTTATTTCCCCATTAAACTGCATGTTAAGCCCTCAAGACCCATTTCTATTATACAAAACCTACTCATTGCACCATTATATCCTGCTTTGGATTCAAAAGAAAACCAACTACAACACTGAGAACCATTCCTAATGGGGGGTTTGACACATTTTTATTTAGGGAATATGTTTTGGTTTAATCATGGTACTTGTAGCCCTCAAATAGTCCAAAAATAAACTACAAGTTTCCAATGTGACGGCTCAAGGACTCGTCCAACACTATATCTTGAGAAGTTATGTGGGTTGTAGTTGTTGTTCATAGAAGTTAAGCCTAAGAATGTTCACTTAGGGAAAAATTCCCTTGTTTCCCTCCCTTGAGCTTGGTTAGACCTTGAGACCCTTTCTTGGTTCAAAACTAACTTATTCATGGTGCCCAAATTCCACTTGGAGTTGAATGATATGTTACATAGGTTAGATGTGGTGGTTTGACTACTTGTCTAAGGTTCTTGAGCTTGAGAAGCAAGGTTTACGGTTGAAGACTCTTGTTTCCTTTCATAAACTATAGTCATGAACCTAAGACCCATCCATGATGATCAATAATACCTTGTAATTTCACCCATATTCAACTTGGATTCCAAAGACTTCCTAGAGAGGAATCGTGTCATGGGTTTTAGGTGTTGTCGATGGTGGTTGAGCTCGAGAAGTTTTAGTTAGGGGTTTAGGACATTGTTTCCAACTTGCCATGTCTATGCCTCTACACCCATTTTTAATGTACAAAACCTAATCATGATGCCTATATCCCTCTTAAAGGCCAAATTTCTATTATGTTGATTCGAGGACTTGTTCAAGGCTCTTGATGACTTGTTCACCCATCCATGGTATTGTGTGGCGACCTAAGGACTTATTCATGGTGCTTGAGATAGATAAGATATGTTTGGGGCTTGATTTGTTGTTTCCATCCCTTGACCATGCAGGTTAAGGGCTTGAGGCTTGTTTCCCTACCACATCCATGATCAAGTACCTGAGATCCATATGTAGTATGAAAAACATATAAAAGGTTATGGTCTAGGTGTTGTTCATGGCACATGAGCTTGAGAAGGTTCAATTATGGCTTCGGTCCTTTACTCCCCCCCTTAATCATTTTTAGGTGTTAAGACCCATTTATAGAGAAAAAAAACTACTCATGGCACATGTATCCTATAGCTTGGAGGCCTTCAAGGAAGCCTTACAAATGACTGATGTGTTGGTTAAGGCCTCTCTACCCATCCTTACTGTAAAAAACCTCCTAATGGTGTCCTTATCCAACTTTGATGATAAGGACCCCCTAAAGAGGGATTGCGTTGTGGTTTCTAGGTGTTGTTCATGATGATTGAGCCTAAGAAGTGTCATTTAGGGCCCTCATATCCCACTCAAGTGCTACAAATCCCTAACCATGATGTACCCAATAACTATTCCATGTGTGGAACCGAGACATGCGCTTTTTAGGGCCTTTAATGTTGTGGTTTAATCATGGCACCCATATTCATCTAGTAGGCCAAATATACCCTATGAAGGTCCTGTGTAATGGTTCAAGGATGATTTAAATGACATAACTTGAGAATCTTCATGGGTTTTCTTTTTTGTGCTTGACTCGAGACTCTTCATTTAGGAGATAATGCCATTATTTATCTCCCTTTACATTGGTTAGACATTAATACTAATTATTTTTTCATAAATAACCTAGTCATGGATCCCATATCCCATTTGGACATTAATGATACCCCTTCATTGATATGTGACCCAATACTTCTCTCGGATCCTCATTCTTATCTCTTCTTGGGATGGTTTGGGTTCTAAATCTGTAGCAATGGTAGCTAAATATAGACCCTTTCCCTTCACTCCTTTCTCTTTTTCATTAGGAGAGTTGGAAACATTATAGATCATGTTAGGCCACTCACCATCAATATAGTTGTTTAAGTCACTAGGTCCATCCTTGTTAATCTCACCGACTTGTTGAAAAACTTATTTGGATAGCATGCAAGTATTTTGATCATGTGGTAGGACACACAGATTGCGCCATGGTAAAACTTCATGGTCATGGTAGACTTTACCAGCAAAATCGTTGGGCAGAGGAGGTCTCATACACTAATTTGGTGTCTGGCTTGGTCGTGACCTTAAAAAATATATTATTATTATTATTATAATTAATATATTAAAAACATTAAAAAACATGTGTTAAAAAAAAAAAAAAAACATTACAAACA